>KB665732.1:3303060-3326204 GCA_000349065.1 Anopheles quadriannulatus
GACGTGTGTTTTCGAAGACGACAATTGTGAAATTGAAATGGACAGTGTACCAAAAACGGCTTGACTTGTTTGTAAGTGGTAGACAATCGTGTTTTTCAAATCGAGGATTGCTAGTTGACTGTGGACAGTTGTTAATTGAAATGGAAAACCCTGTAATGTGGCTCCTTTCATGTTAAATAGTTTAAAAGAGCAGTAAAGGTAAAATTGGTAAACAACACACACACTGCTTGGCTCCTTGGAAAGCCCAACCGGATCTGGTAAGCAGGATGGTGGTTTACAGTGGCTACCATGCCAACATTCTTTGTGGAAATGCTATTCATTAGTTTCCCACGACTCCCGGCAACGGGATGGAGTCTTCAGAACGAGATCCGGAGCACTTCCATAGCTCTCTTTTCGGTAAGTTCATGCCGTTCATATGCGATGTCGCTGCATCAAAACAAGTCATGTGCTTCATCGATTCATCTAAAAATACGAAAAAGGTAAGTAGCAGACACACCGCACAGTATATGGTTGAATTTAAAGTTAAATAACTGTTAGTTTTATTCGGACACCTATAATGTTGCTCTTAAATACATTAATTGCAATAAGTACAATAGAGATTATTGTATAGAGGGAACATTCAATACTTGGAACAAAGCCGAAAAACACAACTAAATATCCACACCATCTACTGCCATAACTGCCACCAACTGCATCGTGCACCTGTTCTGCATTAACCTACCAGATATGGAATAAAATCACTGCCCCAGTGGACTGATCCCGTCCTCCTGTAACGATTATTGTACTTGCGTAATGATACATCTTGCTGAGGACAGGCAGCAAATAAAACATTTCCCTACCGCTGCAACACAATCATACTTTACAAATCAGGCTCGAAAATATTCTTGTGTAGCAATATCATCCGTTTGTCCGATCTCACCAACTGGAAGACTTGTTTTTTGCGGTTTTTTTGTTTTGTTTTGTAGGGACCACTTAGGACGTTAATAGATTAAAGTACATTAAAATTACCTCACAATTGCTGATATATATACTGGTTGGAAGACTTGGTTTGTGGTATAGCTTTTGCGTGCTGTATAGGAGAGTATATCATGCTTGTTGCCGGCCGTTAATTGTATAAGTTCAACAGAAAGCTTTACCCTACCCTCGGATTAACGTGATCGTTCAGTTAATCTTTAATAATGTTGTCCCTCACTGGTTTGAATTTTGAATCGTAAACACGTTCGTAACGATAATTTTGTATAGTAGCACTTTGACTGCACGTGGATGCACAATATTGTGGAAGAGTTTTCAATACACCATCTTCGCTCCCGAGTGCCTCTCTTTGTTGGCTTATTGTCGTTAGCACTATATAATTGATTCGATTGAAATACACACTACTAGAAGTAGGGGTTAGCTTGTCCCGCGAGCCATGTTTCTGTTTTGTTATGCTGTTACTTAACCACTCGCTACTTCACACTGCACCGAACCTTTGTGCAGTTGTCTAAGCTAATGTCGTCGAACTTAACAGGGCTATTGAACTGATTTCTTGTTGAGCTATTACCGGTACATCCTTCCATTATGCAGGCTCTTCTAATAGTCCTAGCAGATACGTTATATCTTATGCTCACTAGCTTAAATATGTTGGGTTTTGGTTTGTTCTGTTTCTTCTATATAATATTTGTGTTCAATTTGTGACTCGCGTTCTTGCGTTTTGTATATATAATGTGCGTGTATATTGTCTGGAAGACTTGTTTCGACTTGCCCTTTTTACGGATGCAATATTCTGCATGCTATCCCCATATCCCTCGCGCCCAACGGTGGATTTTTAATATTGTGTATATTTTTGCCTATTCTTGGTTTCAACAAACTACTGGTTTTGCTATTAGTTCCAGTTTGCAAATCTCTATCCAGTTCGCTATCGCTTCTATCGTTTACGTTTAAGGAAGACATTGATTAACGATTCAGCTTCTTTCGCTCCATGTTGTGTTTGCGTGCTTTTTGGCTTTTATCTTTTAACAATTCCATGCCATCGATTTCCGTATCGCAGGATCTTGGAAGACTTCAATACGTTGGACAATTCTGTCCCATCCCCGATATGTTCGAAATGTTATGCTCCATCGTGTGATAATTTGCTATTTTAGTTGTTTCGCTTGTCGTTTGAGGAGGTATCGGTTCAAGTTCCCTTTTGGCCCGGCTGTTTCCTCTTGCCAAGGCTGCTCCAATATTGCTGATGTACTGAAATTTTGAGTTTTTTTTTCCACATATCGCCCATCGCCCTTCGTCGCAAGTCATGGGATAGCGTTACACTTTTGCGCACTTAACACACTCGAATGAATCTGCCACGGCCCTCACGACAAAGTGTACAATCGTGAACGAAAACATAAAAGAAGAGTTGCAACTGTTTAACAACGTTTTTTGTGTGTTTGTCGAGCGAGAGATAAATGGCAGATGAATTTCAGTGTGGAATGTCGCGTAATGGGTATCTGTACTCTGTACAAAGCCTGTTCGCCAGGAGGGAAATGTCTCAAACCCCCGGGAGAACAGTGCGCTTAGAACGGCAAACCGATCTCGAAGGCATGAATCAGCGCCGTGCCCGAGTCGTAGATACCGACCACACAGAACAGCACACCGAGAAAGATGATGAAATAGTTGTAAGCCCGCTGCTTCTGATCTAGCAGATGTCCCTTCAGCTTGAGATGGAAGTAGCAGGGCCAGATGAAGCTTAACATCGTGCCAGTGAAGCTGCCGATGAAGCCCATCAGAATCGAAAAGTGAGGAATGAAGATGGCCATCATGATGGTGCCGAGAATGACGGTCAAACGCCAGGCCAGACCCCATACCTTCAGCTCCCCGTCCAGCTCCCAAACGACGGGGAACATCGTTTTCGGCTTGCCGCGGAAGAATGCCCGCTCGAGCAGCTCGCAGGCGGCAAAGTACGGCAGCGGGTAGCTAAGGATGGCCTTAATCACCAAACAGAAGTTCACCAGACCCTTGAACCCGGGCGAGTGCAGATTGTTCGTGATCACCTGCTGCGTATCGTTCTGGAACGTCAGGAAGCAGATGTACCCGAACAGTGCCTTGAACGCGGCCGCCGCAATGTGCGACCAGTCGAGCATCCAGTTGAACTTGGACCGATCCTCCATGTTGCCCTCGAGCGTGGGCAGGAAGATTTGCGACGTGTAGGAGAAGACAATAACACCAAGTGAGATTGGAAAGTTCTCAAAGTCCATTCGCCACTTGACCTTACTCCAGCCCCAGTCGCCGATCTCCAGCAGGCAGTAGCCGACGATGATTGCGTTGATCAGCAGATGAGCCATGGTGCACCAGAACGACAGCAGCGACACGTGGTGCAGCGACTTCAGGAATGCGAGCGGCAGCAGAAATATACCGCACAGCATCATCCAGGAGCGGGTGTCGAGTGCTCCGTCCGGGAACGAACCAGCCATCAGATCGCCGCACACCACCACGTACAGGATGCAGGTCATCAGCAGCTCGATGATCTGCGCTATGCTGACGACCCGTGCGCCAATCTTCTTGCCGAAGCACACCTTCGCGATCGATACGTAGCTGTCCCGCACCCGTACCGGTTCGCCCGTCTGCGGATCCGGCTCGTACAGACACATGACGAGTATTTTGCCGGTGTAGCAGCAAATGTGCGCGATGCCGACCATGGCGATGATTGCCCAGTAGCCGCCGCGCAGTACGGCGAACGGTAGCGACACGATGAACATTCCCTAGAATGTGTGGGTGTGCAACATTGTCTGCATTAATAACTGGGTGATGGATTTTTTTTTTGTCACATAAAACATTCAACAGGATTCTAGAACATCGAATTGTGTGTATCGAGATGTTGAAGAGCATTTTGAAAATTCCGCCTAAGAATCGTGTTGTTACGAGTACAAGCATAAGATCTGAGTAGCAGAGCATACATACCGCATTCTTGTTGTCTAAAACAACAGGCTATAGAGATTAAGGGAAATGGTAATAGGACATAGACGTGCATTGGGAAATGACATGACGACAGAACTTAACAATGTGAAGGAACTCAAGGGTGTAATGTTATGAGTGTTCTGACATGTTAGCATCGTTAGCACCTCATACTCAGTCCGCCATTACCTGAATTGCATTGGTCACGTTCCAGGCCGCCTGATACTCATTGATCTTTGCCCCACCGGGAGCTTCTCCTTCGCAACCTCCGGCAAAGGTACTGTCCGAACCAAATGACTGCACACTGCCCTGTCTGGAAGGTAGATATAGGAGGGGATAATTATCAACTCAGAATCCACGCCGTACATCGTAGTCCTCTTAGGACCTACGAAATCTCCATACCTTGGTGGGTAGCCGCCCGCTTGGTAACCATTTTCGAAATCACCCTGATTGAATCCCGTCTCCTGGTACTGGTTCGTACCGGGCTGGTCCGTTCCCTCCTCCTGATAGTAGGCCTTCGGATTTGTGAACGGATTCAGTGGGTTCATCTCCGTCGTTCCACCAGTGTCACCCGCGGCTAAAGAGAGAGAGAGAGAGAGAGAGAGAAAGAGAGGATATAGTAACGATTCTTGGCAACGAAGCTTCCGGAACATCTCCAATCGGTGACTTACCGTCCGTTTCAGCGAAATGAACGTTCTGTGGTCTTGGGGGGACTTGCGGTGGCGATCGCATACCACTAGCACCGCCAGAAGCATCGCCAAAGTTGTCACCGGCCTGCTCCTCGTAGCCGTTCTGTTTCTGCTTGGCCGGAATCGTTTGGCGTGCCGTTTGCAGGGCCACGTTGAGCATATTTTTCACCGGCGGTAGCGGCACCGAGCGTAAATTGTTTAGGAATGACATCTTCGGTGCAGTTCGCTAGGACTCTATAGCAGGAAGCTGACTTAACGATGAACCTTGTCGGTCACTGTGAACACACTACTCACTGCACAAATGCACTGCTTTTTTATTGGGAATTTACACAGGTTAAAACCGGTGTATGGAAGACTTTTCAGTGATTTTGTACAATTTTGTAATCGATCTACATTAATTTTCGTTCATCGTTAAATCTGTAGAAAAGAAAAGAAATAAGGCAGAGCGTTAAAAATGCATTAAAGTATTTCCAGCAACAGTATCTTGGCGCTTAAAGGGACCTCTTGCCGTCCGAGAGCTTCTCTGGTGGCAGGATGCTGCTCCAAAGCGACGCACGAGAGCAAATCACGCTGATGGGGGAGATTATTGATTTTTTTACACCACCTTTCCCTCCCACTTCTCAACACCTTC
This sequence comes from Anopheles quadriannulatus, assembly GCA_000349065.1. Taxonomy (NCBI): domain Eukaryota; kingdom Metazoa; phylum Arthropoda; class Insecta; order Diptera; family Culicidae; genus Anopheles; species Anopheles quadriannulatus. The sequence goes on from KB665732.1 coordinate 3,308,287, forward strand.
TCCACACCCATTTACAGCAACCTCTTTCTTTCTCTCTCTCTCGCTTGCTCGCTCCACCGTAGTAAGAGGAGGGACAGAAAAGGAGACAAACATGCATGTACCACGAGACGGAAGGAAGCTAAGCATGCTGTGGGGCGCGACATCATGTGGTGCGAAAATTGAACACCTAACGACACAGATTAGTCCAATGTGCACCGCAAAGTAATTTGAAGGAATCAGTTTACAAAGAATTTTCACTGCTCCGCACTACGTAATCAAGGTAATGCAGGATTACACCCTAAGATTTCCCTTTATTCCCACAAACCCCCACACACACACACTCATACGCAGACACTTACCAACTTCATTTGCCATAGGAAAACTGCCCTGCAAATCTGGTCCTATTTCACGGCGTTTTCTTGGCTTCTGTCCCCACGGCCACGCACGGGTTTCACTGGTGGACAAAACGGCACCTTTTTCCCCGTACTCGGAGGGCGGATGTCACTGGTTTTCGCTTGCGGGTGATTTCTTTTTTCTCGGGGGCGCACGTCACTCACACTACCCTCAACCGATCAGTGTGCCATTTTGGTCGGAAGTGAGGACTTTTGCTCCACTTTCAATGTGCCGAAGCAAAAGGGATGCTGGCTCCGATGCCTGTTACAAACGGTGAGAGTACGTAGGAGAGAGCGAGAGTGAGTGAGCGCAGGACATTCGGTCGTGAGATGAGCGAGATGAGATTTTGGGGGAGCAAAGAGCGGGCACGGATTCTTCCAAAGGACACTAGATGTGGGAGGTGGACGAACAGTGACAGATAAACATTGGAGGTTGCTCTGCTTCAGGAATGGAGCACGTTTTGAAGGCTAGATCTAGAGATTGGACTTCTTGAGAGGCAGTTGTTGGAGGGATTGGAACCTGGACGAGAAGGATTTGGTTTGTCAGTTAGATTATGGCATTTGAAATGCGAGAACCAAATTCCAAAAAATCTCGTTTTCAAACTCATCTTATTTCAGGAATTTGTCTAAATGCCTGGAACATATCACATGATGTCTTGGTTGGGGATTCTTGTTCATCAGTACATGCTAGTCCTCTGAAGTATTTTTCAATTTCTGAAGTACCAGTGAAGAAACAGCCAGACGATGTTGCGTAACATCTCCAACAAAATCTCATTCTCATCTCATAGCTGAGGCTTAAATATTCTTCTTTAAATATTGTCCTCACAGTGGATCATTTGTTTGTCTCAACTCGAGGCACAAAAGACAACAAAAAACACATCTCAATTCAATAAAATATGATCCGAGGTTGTCTGCGCAGCGCCCACTGAAGGTGACATGCCAACGGACGAGTGAATTCTGTACACCAGACTTCCGTTGATCCATGTCCGTGCGCGGAACCGGTTAGACCGGTCACCGGTGTGTTTGTTTGCCTCAGTTCTGTTGAAATATTGAAGAGTTTAACGAGAGCCTCTAATTAGTAAACAGTGGCGTTTCTTCACACTTCTTATATAAAGCCCGACTCGTCTGTTGGATCCACTGGTCAGTCCGTGCATGTGCGTGCGCCGTGATAGTAGCCATCACCATGAATCGCGTCATTTTGGTGTCATTTTTGTGCGTCTGTGTGCTCGGGTACATATCCTCCGTCGATGGAGTTCCGGCCCGTGGGAAGCAACCGGCCAATAGGTCGTCGGAAGAATCGGGCGAGATGGAACAATCGAACAGCCGGGAGCGTGCAATGGAACGAAAGGGCCCGGGAAAGCGACAGAAGGGACAATCGTCGAAGGAGAGTGGCGAGATGAAAATGAAGCGTCCCCGACCGCCTCCACGCCGAAGGAATAAGAATAGGAACAAAAATCGATCAACGACCACCACCACAACGACTTCCACGACAACGGTTTCACCAGCGACGAACCCTTCGAGCACTGCTTCAGTGTCCCAGTCCACCACGACGCCAGCCGGAACTAGAGCAGCTACATCCACTACTCCGGTATCAACTACTTCAGCTATGAGTACATCCACAACTCCGTCATCTACGACATCAGCAACGAGTACATCCACAAGCTCGTCTTCTACAACGCTTTCAAGCACTACCCAAGGTCCATCGACAACCCCTACGACTACCACGTCGAGCACAACCACAACGGCGAGTTCGACCACTTCTACCACATCCAGCTCTTCTTCCACCACAGACCGGGCCCGACCGTCGCCACCGACCCGTCCTGGTCGCGCCGATTAAGCAGTCATCAATCAACAGTCGCACCGATTGGTAATAAAATACGGTTCACTTTATTAATCTTTTGCTTCGTGTGACTCGAACGATCAAAGAATTGCGCGGTTTCGTCGTCGTTGTAGTTCTGGCGTTGTTGCTCATCTCCTCAAAAAAAAAAAAACATAGTCACGATCACGTTTTGACCAGATCGCCAGAAGGGTTAGAAGTAGCAGGGTTATTAGAGCTAAACCTAAAACGCACATACACACACACACATACATGAAACATAACGCGGTCGTCGGATCGTTTTTAACTAGAGTGTTAGGTAGATAGATCGATGGAAACGGCCGTTTGTTCCGTTTTGTCCGGAACGGACCTTCCCATTCGCATCACTACTACTTATCCTTCTGGAAGGAAACTCAAAGAGCAACTGTGCGAAATGCGCTACCTCTCCACAGTTGGAACAGTTTTGCTTTTAAAAAAGGAGATACACAAAGTACACATATTTGTCTAGTAATAGTAGTAATAGTATATAAAAATAAACAATTCATTCGCTCTAGTAAATCTGCAATCTTCCATCATGAGGGTTGAAGGGAAGGGACAGTTTGGACACTATCATACCCTCTGGAACGTGTCCCTTCTCCTGTGTGCTCCCTTATACGCACACATGCGACGTACGCCGATCGCTTAACTAATAGTCTAACAATATAAACTAATAAAATAAATCAAACCATTATCAGAAACGTTGCACGCTTCCACTTTTCGCGCCTATCCAAAACGTTCATCCCAACCGTTAGGACACTACCGACACGTGCAAGTTCTGCCTTAATTTTGCACAAAACCCTTATATCCACCCACGTGTGGGACACCTACGACGTAGTCGAGAAGCACACGGAATCAACTCAATTCCGGGACCAACAGCCCCACCGCGTATCGTGTTGGACGCCATTCGTTTCAATCGAGAAGAGCAGAAGGAGGAGCAGAGGTCCAGTTCATCGCAGTTTAAGGTCGAAAAGCCGGGGGGAAGGATGAAAAACAAAATCCTAGGGAGCGTAACGAAACGATGACCAATCGGCGCACTCTGACAGCTCGCGGCGCAGATCGATCGGTTCGCCTCATTCCAGCTCGAACTCCTTCTCCCAGCTTTCGTCCGAGTTGGAGGACGACGCTTCCGCGTCCTTCGTGAAGTGGTTCTTGTCCATCTTGAGCTGATCCTTCTTGCCCTTGCCGCCACCGGTCGCCGTTTGCTGTTGCTGCTGTTGTGCGCCCTTCTTGCCCGCGTTTGCCTGTTGCTGCTGCTGTTTATTATTTACACTCTTTCCGGTGGCACTTGCCGCCTTACCCTGCTGCTGAGACTTGTTTGGCTGCTGTTTTTGGTTATTCGTTGTCTTGTCTCTCTTTCCACCGGCTGCTGCTGCTGCTGCTGCCGACGTTGTCGTCGTCGTCGCTTTCCCCTTGGTGTCGGGCTGTGTGGGAGCTTTTTGCGTTTTCTGCGGCGTACCCTCAATGTCAGACTGTATCAGCAGCGATTCGTCCACCAGGTCCAGCTTGCCCACGCTGGTTGTGAGCGACTTTTCGCGCTCCCGTATCTCCTGCTCGTACTCCTCGAGCAGCCGGGCCTGCTCCTCCTCGGACAGCTCGATGTTGGTGGCGTCAAACTCGGGCACCTCGGCCCACGCGAGATCGTCGGAGATCGGGTAGGACGGTGTTTCCTCCGGTTCGGTTGCTAATATAAAAAAAAAAGTTAGGGTTTTCATGTTTTTTTTCCACAGCATCCGCTCGAGAACTTACCTTCCTCGATCGTCGTTCGTCTTGGCTGGTCCGTTTGCACGATCGTTTTGTTCGGTGCGCACGTTTCCGTAGAGTTTACGGCCGCCTTTGCCTTCCGTTCGGCCAGCTCTGCGTTGGCAATCGCATCCTCCAGTAGCGCTTTCTTGAAGAGATAGCTACAAATAAAGAAAAGGCCCTTAGGCTTTTGTGCTTACTTTCCCTCCCTAGTCTCGCTTACCGTTTCCAGAAGTTCATGTGAGCAATCTTGGCAGGCACGAGGGCGACATACTTCTCGTTCAGTATCGTGCTGCTGGCCAGATGCTTCGCCAGCCGTGGCTCCGTAAACTGCTCCTGCTCGACCACCTCCATCCAGCGCTTGTACTTCTCCCGCAGCTCGTCCGCCGGCTCCTCCAGGTAGGTGTCGTCGTTGGCCTGCAGCTCGGCCAGATGCTTGTAGAACCCGGTCAGCGTGAGCGTGCCGTCCGCCGTTATCAGTACCGCTTCCGTCTCCTCGTCCTCCTCGAGCGATGGGACGAGCGCTTCCGTCACCTGGCCGAGGAAGCTGCTGAAGCTTTTCTTCACCGCACCGACGGCCGAGTCCGGTTCGCCGAGATGCAGTGAACGGCCCAGCGCTTCGGTAGCGCTCGAAGCTTCCGTCTTAACAACCGTCGTTAGCTCTGTCAAGTCATTTTTAACCGCTTCCAGCACTGATGCAGACTGGTGACCGTATTTTTGTGTGAGATAAAACAAAGGGGGAAGGGGGGGTTGAATCGCAATTAGATTTCGAAGGGTGATTGCACTCACACACACACTCAGACAATTTGGAGTGTGTTGTGATTCAACGCAAACAAAGGCTAAACAGCTGTTCAATAGCGGAGCGCATGGCACGCACTGCGCCATTCCCGGAGACTTACCTTTGTACGGGCCGTGTCAATCCACGAGCCCCACCAGCTGGACGAGCTGGCCGAGGCGGTGCTTCCGGTAGGGCTTAAAGGTACCTCCGCGCTCACCTTCCCCTTGGTAGGGGTGGTCGGTACATCCGACGGGCCGACGACCGTCTCATCGCTAGGGCTGTGGGAAAGCAAAACAAAAACGTGGACATTAATTTCCAAAACGTAAAAACAGAAAAAAAAAAACATTAAAGAAAACAGTGAAGCAAGTTTCCCCTTGCACAGGCCAACTAACCTTTTATCTGCCATATCGACACACACACACACACACACACACACAGTCAGAGGTCTGTGTTTGTGTTGTTATTTATAATAGGAGTGTGGGCGATGGGGTGGAGTAAGGCGGCACTGCAGGGGTTGCTGGCAGTGGTGCAAAAGCAACAGGGAATGTGGCACAGTTTTGTGGACAGGCCCTTCCCCTTCCCAGGCTGCTGTAACGGGTATACAGAGGCTGGACAGTCCGGCAGAACCAAAAATCGATGGGCGGCCAGCAGATGAGGGGTGTAATTGATTTTTCACACACACAAGGTTGCAAGCACTTTTTTTCTCTTCTTGTTGCTGGTTGGATGGCCTGCAGAGCGCAATGTGCGTCGTGTTATGATTTGGAACAAGTTCCCTCTTCCTTCCTTCAGCACAGATGTGTGTCGTGTCTGGTGGTGATGGTGCCGTTGCTGCTACCGCCAACGATTCGCTTGGGCATTTTGCGTGCTATGGCCGCGTGTTAGCGTGCGACACCCGGATTCCGGATCGCGCAGTCGGTCACCCGTGTGTCCGTGGGTTTCACAATTTTGTAAATAAAAACGCACGTAGAGGCCAAGTGGAAAAGACGGAGCCCGTTTTTACGCACAACAAAGCGACTGACAAGTGCAACGAGGGCGGCCCGGTTGATCAACCGCATTGACAGCGCAGAAAAATATTGCTTTCTTTCTTTCAATCTTATCACACACTGTTGCCTTCGAAAGCGCGAAAAAATGTGTTGAACAACCCTTAGTAATTAAGTGCACATCATCTTGGCTTTTATTTTCTCCAAATAAAACACACAAATCGAAAAAACAACGTCAACAATACGATGGTGACATTTTCCAACTGGAAAATCGCACCAGCGCGGGCTCTACTGTAGCAGCTGTCACTTTGGGTTGGCACTGCAATGTAAACAAGTCACCATTTCACAAACAAAACGAAACGCGCAGGAAACATTTACTAGCTGTTTGCTAGTAGAAAAAACTCGTTTCTTTTAGTTTTATCACTTGGTCCCCTCTCACACAACCGATGGCAACAAAAAGCCCGGTGAGTGTGGCTCAAACCGCGGCAGTGGCCTCGGGCCAAAAGGGCAAGCAGAACGGTTCGCTCAACATTTCGTGCGACATTCTGGACGATCTCGCCAGCCGGTTCATCATCAATGTGCCGGTGGAGGAGCGGGAAAATTTGATCCGCATCTGCTTCCAGATGGAGCTGGCCCACTGGTTCTATTTGGATTTCTATTGCGCCGAGAACAAGCACAAGTGTGGCATTAAACAGTTCGCGCAGCAAATGTTTAAGGTGAGGAACAGTGAAGTCATTTCCAAAGACGCTTTTCAGACCCAGCTAACGCATCTTCCTTCCCCTCAGCATGTGCCGTTCCTGCAGCCGCACTGGCCAAACGTGGACACGGTGCTGGAGGACTGGAAGCAGTACAAGCTGACCGTACCGACGTACGGTGCGATACTGCTGTCCGAGGACCTGAAGCACGTGCTGCTGGTGCAATCGTTCTGGGCGAAATCGTCGTGGGGCTTCCCCAAGGGTAAGATCAACGAAAACGAGGAACCAGTCAACTGTGCTATACGCGAGGTGTACGAGGAGACGGGCTACGACATCCGCAAGCTGATCCGGCCGACCGAGTACATTGAGGTGATCGTAAACTATCAGTTCACCCGGCTCTACCTGGTGCCGGGCGTACCGCTGGCCACAGTGTTTGTGCCGAAAACGCGCAACGAAATCAAGTGCTGCGAATGGTTCCCGGTGGACGTGCTGCCCGTCACCAAGCACGACAGCATCGTGAAGGACAACCACAACCTGACCGGCAACTCGTTCTTTATGATATTGCCGTTCGTGAAGCGGCTGAAACGGTGGCTCGAATCGTTCCCGTCCGGCGGGAAGGCGGGCAAGGGAGCGGCCGGCAAGGGCATACTGGCGCAGGCAAGCAATTCACCCGTGTTTGGACGCGAATCGACCGGCAAGCAGAAAATCTACTTCGAAAACAACATCGTTGGCAGTGGAAACAAACAGCAGCAGCAGCAACAAGGACAGAAACAACGGCAGAGGCACAAATCGATGGGAGAGCTGGAACAGCAACCGCAACAGCCGATACAAATACTGCAACGTGGGAAAGCGAATGCTGCTGCAGGTACGCCGAACGTTGCCAACCGTTCGCAACAGAAGCAACATCAGCAGCAACAGCAGCAGCAACAGCCACGCGAAGATGCCTACCAATCAAATCAGCGGGCTGCCAGTGTAGTCAGCGAGAGCTACCGGGACTTTTCGCTCGGTGTCGCCGATGAGTCGTCCGCGATGAAGAAGAAGTTCAACCAAACGCTACCCACCTCTGCCCAACCTTCGTCGGCAAATGTGGGCCGAGGTGGACAGAATGCTGCTGGTGGCGAGCGGCTGGTCAAGAGTCAGACGAAGAGAAAACTGTTTGCCAACGAGACCGCACCGGCCAAAGTGGAGACAGAGAATCGAAAGGAGCAGCAGCAGCAGCAGCAGGGGAAGGAGGCGAAGAAAGAGACAACGGAGTCGGAGGACGAATCATTTCTCGAGTATCTGCTCCAGGAGGCGCGCTACGACCGTTTCCGGAATGGCGTGTATCAGTGGACCCATTTCCAGCTTGAACATTCAACATTTTTATTTAAACCTATATTACCTTCCTAGTTTGGAGGAGATGAGGATCAAGGAATGCCGTGAACCGATCGACCGAAATTTCACTGCATCGAACGAACATGCTTCCTACAGGGAGCACACGAAGGCGTAAGAACAAAAGCAGAAGAATAAATGAATAATCGTGACTGAAATTTTGCATTAAATAGCACCGCAGCAGCATATTAGTATGATCGCAGTGCAAAAGGACCGAATGTATCCGAATTGAACGTTGGAATTGTGGCGCAGGACGAGGACTGGCAGGTTAGTAGAATACTTTAGTTATTCAGATATCCTACCGGTGACGGTTAGCTCGTTTGAGTGCGTTTCAGGTTCCTTGCTTTAATAAATTCAACAGGTTTTCCCGACCAGTTCCGAGGATCGATGTGATATCAGGATTGTTTCCAGGATCGATATCGATTCGCGTTCAGTTTCATAAGCAGCATGACTTAAGGATTTATTCAAGGTTCGGAACGGATTCGGACTCAATTCCAGGACCTATTTCAGAACCGGATCAGTTCCAGGACCGATATGGGTTTGAGATCAGTTCAAGGATCAGTATTTGTTCGGGATTAGTTATAAGACCGGTATGAGCTGAGGATCCGCTCCAGGCTCAGGATCAATTTCTGGACCTATATGGATTTGGGGACTATTCCAGGACCTATATGGGTTCGGAATCTGTTGCAGGATCAAACGATAAACATTTCCAGGATAAGCGTTCAGGATTTGTTTCAGGATAAATATGGAGTCGGGATGTGTTGCAACACCTGCATAGGTTCTATACAAGATCCAGAACTGGTGTGGGTTCCAGCTTCAGAAGCGGTAAGGGTTCTGAATTATTATTTTTTTCTTTTGCACTCAGTCAAAGTGATTTAAACACTAACATCAAACACTCACAACCGTGGATTGACAGTACACAGTAGTATGTGTTACCTTTTTGTTTTTTCTTTGAGATTTTATTGGTTTCGCTTTATTTAAGGAGGATATAGTTAAAAACGTTTTTTTGCTTGTTTGTTTGTTTGTTTGTTTGTTTGTTTGTTTGCAGTAGCCCACATTATAATATTATTTTCGCTTTTTGCTTGTGTTCGTGTTTGTAGGTGTAGTTTTTGTTGCATTCACTTTTACTTTTACTCATAAGCGATTAGGCGCGAATTTAATACTATCGCTTTACTTTTACTCATTTTTCGTGTCTTTGTGTGTGTGTGTGTGTGTGTGTGTGTGTGTGTGTGTGTGTGTGTGTGTGTGTGTGTGTGTGTGTGTGTGTTTGTGTTTGTGTTTGTGTGTTTGTCTGTGTATGTACGTTTTCTGCAGTTAGCAATTGGAAACCCGTATGTGTGCGTGTGTGAGGAGTGTGTGTGTGAATGTATATTTCTAATTCGATCCTTTTCCAGCCACTATTACTTTGCTATAATCTTAAAGTTTAAAAACTCTTTCCGTTCGGTTGGTTTTTTTTTGCTTTGTTATGTTGCTGCTTTACTAATCAGTATTATTATAATAATTTATTAATTTACTCTTTTATGTACAGATCGGCAATACGAACCACTATACCCCCAGCACTGCCAAGAGCAGAGGTTTAGAAATAATCGTTTATTTCGCAAAGAAAACGAAAACACGAATGCAATTAATATAGATTTGTCCTAGTGGTTTGCATTTACTTAGTGTTTTTACGAGTGTCATTCGTTTGTTTTTTTTTTAATGTTTCGATACACTTTAGTGTGCAATGCGGGTCCAAGAATGGATGGACGAAGGCTTTTAAAGTTGCCGGAGCTGTCTTTTGTCCTTTATATTACTTTTGCTACTCCAATATTAGTACACAGCGGCTGTGTGTGTGCTTGTTTGTGTGTGTGTGTGTGGCGAATAGTTATTTACGCCTTATCGAAACGTTGCTATAGTGTTCTTATATGCTATGGCTCTGTTGTTGCTATTAGTAAAGCTTTAGTATAGCCTTCAACGAGTGATGATTGTACGCATCAGAGAGACAGAAAAAAACAAGGAAGATGACGAATAAGAGAGAAAGAGCGAGAGAGAGAGAGAGAGAGAGAAAGAGAGAAAGAGAGAAAGAGAGAAAGAGAAAAGGAGAAAAAGGGACTGATTTAGGGTGTTAAGAATCGTTTTTAGTACTCACTTATTGAATTGTTGTTTTGTTTTGTTTGGTTTTGTTTCTTCTCTTTATACTGTCCTAAACTACTTTAAGAATGAACTAGTTGACTACTTGTGTGTTTTTGTTCTTGTTTTTTTTTATATTATTCTACTTTTTGTTTATATTATGGAAAAATTACTTGGTTCAATATTACTTTGTTTTATTTCTCGTATTCCTATCTCTATATCTCTCTTTTTCTGTAACGTAATCGCTACCCGATATGGTCTCTAGTAGGAACAGAACAGGTGGACAAGAAATGAAACTGATTTTGATAGTGACTAAGGGAAAAGCTTGTAGATTATTTACAAAAAAAGCAAAAAATGGGCTTCACTAAAGAAAGAGCAAATTTATATTAGTTCACTACAGATTGCAGGTTCGGCTGCAGTTACATCATTTCATTAAATCGAACCACCTTCTTCTTCCCAATATCACTAGAATATTCGTCATCGTCGTCACCGAGCACGCCAAGCACGTGAGTAGCTCGATTCGAGTTTTTGCTAAAGCTTTCCCCTTTTTCCCGCGGGTAAAGACGTCGTCCGCTGGCACTCTCCGCTCAAACTTCCCCCCAACTTCACGATAGATAGGCCCCTACGGTATAAGTGTCGATTGTTTGTGTGTGTGTTTTGTATTGGTTCTTCTGTACGGGTTTTGAAAGTGTGTGTGTTTGGTTAAGTGTTTTCAATTTGTTGATTTTTCTCTCTCATTTTATTCCTTTTGTGTTTTGTTTCAGATATGTGCAATCCAAGTGTAGCGCGGTTTGTGTTATTTTTACATGCATCGTAAGTAAGAAATTGTTGTGCTGTTTACCGTTGTTCTTTACACATTCGTTCTCCCTTCTTTTTTGTATTGAAATGCTCGCCTTTAAATTATCTGTCTATTTTTCTTTTTCTACCTTACTTTATTAAACCGATTCCGTAACGATTGGGTGTGATTTGAACCGTTAGTTCTCTTTCATTTAAGAAGAAAAGTATGCTTTCCACGTTCTCTTTAGTACGTTTAACAAGTTAGTTAAATGCTCCAATGGTTTCAACAATATTTAAATCAGCGATTTCGGGCTTAAAACTACTACTACTACGTTGGTAGTAACTTTGTTTGTGTGTTAGTAATAGGTAAACTGATCGCTACAGTTTGCTTTTGGGGATAAAATTGAGATTTGCTTTTCTTTTACTTTTTAATAACATGTACTCATGGGGTCTTTTTCTTTCGTTTATTGCAATAATCGAACGAACTTGTATAGCTACTGGAGCGGTCACGGTTTGCTGCAGCGAGTGAGGTGTCTTAGGAGCGACTCGATTCGTAGCAACATTTGTAAGGTTCTATTTTGGTTCTGCATAAGAGTGCTTTCGCACACCCGCTTGTAGCCTGATAGAGACAGTAAGAGAAACCATGCGTTAGTTGTTCCGTTTTGTTGTATGTGTAGCTTGTTGTTTGTATTTGTGTTTGAGTTAATCCTATTAACATATTGTGTTGTTGAACGGATTCGATCCCTTCGTAGCGTTCCCCTCTTGCAAGATATGTTGATTCTCTATTCCTGTGTTGTTACATGATTGTTTGCTGTGAAGGGGGTTTTGAGTCTGTGTGTCTTTGTGTTTGTGTGTGTGTGTTTTTGTGATCAGTACACTTCATAAGCGCCTGTAGCCTACATACATTCAACGAAATGCTGTTGGGGGAGGCATTGCATTCCCCACAGCAGTCAATAGCACCAGAGTAAGAAGATGGCTACACCATTGGTTTGGAGGATAGTTAGAAAACGTTTCTGGCTATTAGTTTCTGGCTGGTACTGGAGAGAAAAGATCGTTTTACAACTCTATGGATATAGAATGGTCCTTGTGCTTAAAGCCCTCGGGTAGTGGTGTCAGGTTTGGTTTCGGGTATTTTATATGTGATTGTGTTTGAAGCATTTCCTAGGCTTGGAACTGTGTTTCTTTACAAGTTTTTTTTTTAAACGGTCTACTATAAATGGTTCACCCAAAATGACTCGAACACGTGCAGCTTCCACTGTAGCGCTCTCTAGCGGAAATTCTAAAAAGGCGCCACAGACGAAGATGCTATCACGTGTTGCGAGTTTTGCCTTCAAACAGAGTGTTATTAACATTGAACTGAGAATACGTCACGTTCGTAATTCTTTTAACCGTAACCTTCCTATGCTTCACGATTGTTTTCTTGCAACGCAATCTTGTTTAATTGGGTTTGTTGTTTTTTTTCTTTCTTATCTTTTTATCGCTCCACTCTTCCACTCTTTATCGGTACGGGATTTTTAGTGTTCTTATAGGTAAAGAGTTTGGTTAGTTAAAAGCCACACTTTTTGCCCGCATTTCTTTTTCATTCTTTCTGCTACTTCTTCTGTAACTTTTTTTTTCTTTTTCTTACTTCGTTTAATGATTCTGTCGTAGAGGCAAACAGGTTTGGACCCTTCAGCGTCATTTTATCAGCATTTATGCAGGAGAGAATTTTTATCTAAAAATTGAATGTTTTTTTGTTGTTGTTGTTTTACATTGTTTAAATGATTATTTTTAACGCCCTTTCTTGATTTGCACGGTGTTTTCCCCTTTTTCTTCATTCTTGACCACACTTTTCAAACTTTGATAAATTTACATTTGGTCTCGAGTTAGGTGCAGAACGTAAAATAGAATAAATTTACTACAGCACGATGTGTGCTGTGTAACACGTCCCTTTTTTATGCAAACATTCGTTTGGGAAAGCTTCGGTTAAAAAGTATTTACATCGGTTTGGTTTTTTTTTGCTTTTTACTCTTATTATTACTCCTCACTTTTAGAGAGACTTTTACTAGAGAACTGTGTGCTAAGTTTTTTTCAACTATTTATTGCAAACTGATTTCACCAAAAGGAAACTAACACTATTTTTGTATTTGTATTTTGCTTTGCTAGACTAGACTAGACGAAACGAATCTACGCTCTATTCGTTTCGTTTTGCTTTTCTTTTAATTCGATCGAGAGAGGAGAGGGGCGGGCAGCGAGAACATGATGGAGAGTGCGTTTTTGTCTCTGTGTAATGGAAATAAAGAAAGAAAGATAGATATGAAGAGAAAGAGAAAGTGAAAAAGAGCAGGACAACAGGGCATAGTAGTATTATTTTTGCGCCAATTTTTTATGCTTCCAGTTTGCGAAAACGCACTCTCCAGTCGGGCTGCTGTACAAATGCTGCGCTTACAACTTACTTTTACTAGCCATATGAATCAGTATGTGTATGTGTTTGGGCTACATTTCAAAGGGCTTTAAAGACAGTGCTCCGCTCATCCCTTCGTTTTCGTCACAATAATCACAGTAAGAATGGTTTTATCTGTCTGTCCACCGCACTCGTTGCGGATCCTGATGTGCTTTTGATAACGTTCTGTGCCCAAAACGCCCTGCTGCCGGTGAGTTACAGTGTGTAGAAATGTGCAATTTTTCCCCCTTTTTCTTTCTTGCCCTTACTTGCATATGTTTAAACGTAGTTGAGTGTCTAGGTCTGTGTTGCTTTATATGTTATATCACTTTCAGTATTTCTTACTTGCCTTTTACACTATTTATACTGAGTGTTGAAGTTTATCTGCACAAGACGTGTTAGTTAGCTTCGCATTGGCCTAATCTTATCTTAGTCTCCCCTCTTGTGGAGAGCAGTGGAGTTGTAATTGATTCTAATAAGATTTTTCTTCACTTATCCATTAATTCGAAACTCGCCACTAAACGCACCTGGAAACAATACAAACACGCAAAATGGTAACAGATGGAACAAGTAGACAACGACAACGAGAGAAAGAGAATTAAACAGAAAGACGCTAAACAGTTCAGGCACAACGAAACAGCGTAACGATGATCTATTTGCTAAACCTTATTTACACAAAACCGCTCGGAGACGCAATTCACTAGTACTTGTGTTTATACATGTAGGTATTTAAAAATCCTTTACTGTTGTATTTGTGTATGTGTGTGTGTTTTTTATATTTTATTCCGTGTATCTAATCTCACATATAAAAGTACTCTAAAAAAAGTATCTGAAGCGAAATACGCGATTTAAAGATGGAATTAAGTTGGTTTGAATGTTTTCCTTCGTCCACGTTTTAAGACTATCCTTCTGCTGTACACATTTCTCTCTCTTTCCTCCTCTTTTTTTTAACTTTCCCACCCACTTTTTGTGATAGTGAATGTTTTTCTTTGCTTCTTAATCTCCCCGCACGCGGTGTGTCCACCACGCGGAAGTTTGTGCGCATTGACACGTTGACGAACTTTAACTTCAGTTGCGCTTGCGGCTGTCTGTCGCTTCACTGTTTCCCCCCAATTCTCCTTTGTGGCTGTGACTGGTTAAAGGATGTGTTAAAAAGTGATGATTGTAAGCTATGCAGCAAGGATTAAACACTTTAAAATAGTATCTAGAATGTGTGGACGAGAGTGTGTGTGTGTGTGTGAGTGTTCGCTCTGAGGAGTGTTTTTGAAAAGGCACGACACAAAACGTTATGAAGAATGCTGCAAATTAAAGATGCAATTACACACTTCGTAGCAGCTGTTGATGGGCAAAGACTCATCACTGAACTCAAGCATTATGCACTAGCTCGTTCGTTCGTTCGTTCGTATTGAAATATCGGGTCTCTGATGCGTGATGCTCAAAGATGACCGCAAGAATATGAAAACTTTTTTGCATATTTCTGTAACAGGTACAAAAACAGATTCCACATTCTAATGGACATCCTTGACCGGTAATGCGACCGTTCGAAGATAAAGTATGAGTGAAAAAGATAAGTACAGCTTCAACAAAATATATAAAACATGCAGTATGTTTAAAATGTGGGAAAACTAATAAGTAAACAGTAGAAAAACAAAAACGACACGATTTCAGTTTAGAGTGGACGCTTGAGGTGTTTATTTTGCGATAAACGTAGAACGCAGAGTACGTTACAGAAACACCACCACAGAATGCTAAAAGGCGCGAAAGTGTGTGTGTGTGTGTGTGTGTGTGTGTATGCGTGTGTTTCTGTATCTGTGTGTGTATGTGTGTGTCAGTGCGAGTGCTTGCTGATAGAAAGGCTCTTCGCCACCGTGAGGTTCTTCAAGCGAACCTCTCAATGTGTTCAAAAAAGTGTTTCGAGGCATTTGAGTTGCGTTAGTTATTGCTTACTATTCTTCATCGTCATCGTTCGTATAGTTTTGTCGCTCTGTGATGTGATTTTTTGCTCGTTTGTTTGTTTGTTTACTCTTACTGTAGCAGGGACGATGTGCGTCGCGTCGTTTCACGCTAACATCGCCCTGCTGCCCTGCAACATTTCGATGAACAATTCAATTCTATAGGTTTACAGTGGTCGAGGGCTTTTGCCCCTCTCAATGTCCATAATGTACCATATCTAAACCGAATCGAAAGGACTACACACATGCAAAAGTTTAATGAAAGAGATTGCAAACAACGTAAAAGTAAACGTAAAAAAAAACGTAAACAAGATCATCTAAGAAGATGTTAGGTAAAAGAAAGTGTAACAAGGCTGTCGAGAATGAAACATTACATAAAACTAAACAACACTTACTAATAGAACAATAAACACAGAACCACCGAACATGTTCACCATTCACACCCTCACACACACACACACTCCAGCAACTAGACGGCTGTGTGCTATGTTCCACATACACACGCGTGCAATTTACTCCGTATGTCTGTTTGTCGCTCTTGGTGTGAGTGTGAGTGTGTGTGTGTGTATTTGTTCTCTTCTCTCTTTACGCCGTTCACTATCACAGTCTCATGTCCTCTTAAAATTACATTTTGGTTGGTAGGGCAATGGCTCTCCTCCCGCCGGCCTACTTGCTCAGATATAGAAATAGATCTCCTGCCAGAGTTGCTTGCTGTGTTGTGTTGTCTGCTTAGAAAGTTTCCCCCGCTTTAGAGAAACGAGTTTCGTTACCTCTTTTGTTTCCACCTTTCGTTTTTCGATGTTTCGGCTTTTGTTTCTCGCTGTTTTGCTATGTTTTCTTGTTTCATTAACCGTTTTCTGTTTTTTTCTTTGCTTTTTATTTTCTTCCTTTTCTCTGCCCTTTCTCGTTTTCATTATCTTCTTGTCTAACAGGAAACGTTCCCTTAGGCTGGCTTAGGCTTTTGCGAAATAGGTTTGCAGTTTTGTACAGAGATTGTTCATAAGTTTGCAAAAGTATACAAAAACACTTCCTTTCAACCTGCTCAGCTCGTGCCGTTGGAAGAAGGTGCGCTGTAGGAGCGGGTTAGAGTTAAATCCAGGGGACACATGCCAACACTGTGCAGCCGTGTTCCCTTTCTACACCCTCTCTTCGTCTGTCTTGTTGTCTTATTTACTTGGAGAGAATTACTTTGAACCTTAAGCGCAACCAGCTGTACAAACCGTCCAAAAGCGATCAATTGTGCAATAGTTTTCCCGCCTTTTTTTTTATTCGCCTTTCCCTTCCAATGGTCCATTAATTGCTCGCACCTGTCCGCCCGCCCGCACACCTTGAACACAATACTTTTCTTCGCCGCCACCGCTGCTGCTGCTCCTCCTCTCCCTGTTTTGTACATCGAACGTGTGGGACGTGCTTAGAGAGAACGAGCTTAGATTAAATATTACACATCGTCCTCGAGACACTTCATCGCGAGCGAAGGTGAGGAAGCCTGGGATGGGGCAGCCGGCAGCTGGAGTGGGGAGATTTGTTGCTGCAGATGTTGCTGCTGCTGCTGCGATTGCTGATGCTGCACGATGGCACCGAGCGTCGCGGGCGAATGGAGCGGATGCTGCTGGTGCAGCGGATGATGCGCCTGCTGGTACGGTTGCATCGGCGGTAATATCATCTTCTGCTGCATCGTCATCGAGTTGATGGCGTGCGTTAATTGATCCAGTTTCTTATCCATCACAGACAGTTGCTGCTCGACCCGGTACAGCCGGGCGCCGACCGTCATCGGCTTCACGTTGCCGACCCGGTCGATGCCGGCCAGATAGCTGCCCGGCTTGCCGAGCGTTTGGTCCAGCCGGCGCTGCAGCTCCTTGATGCGCACCATCATGTTCAGATGGCCCTGCGAGTACTGCTCGATCACGTCGCGGACGTCGTACGGTTTGCGGGCCTGCTGAAATTTGCGCCGCGCGACAAAGTACTTGATCTTCCGGATCGCCCGTATCGCGTTCCGGTGCGCTTCCGTCAATCTGGCAAACAAGGGAAGAGGTTTTTTTTTGTTTTTTCGTTTTAGTAGAACTCAGTGGACATTATCATTTCCACCCCCCAAAGCGCTACTTACTGCGTGACACGGGCCGGTTCCGGTTCGTCGTCCGGTTCCGGTTCGGCTTCCACCTCGTCGCTCGGTGCTTCCGTGACGGAACTGTTTTGGCTAACGAACACGCCCCGGTTCGGATCGTTACGGCGCGTTCGCAGTGGGGTACCTAGGAGGGTGAGCAGGATACAAACAAGAATAATTGAGTTGATTTCCATCGGTTCAATAAGCATTGTAAGGGAAGTGTATTAAGGATAATTGTATGTTAAATGTTATCGATCGACTTATATCACGTTCAGGACAAATATTCAAAACTAGCTGATTTACCCGGTTTCACGCGGGATTACATTAATGTCTCGTTTTTAGTAAAAATAGAAGAATATGCAATCTGAGGAGTGCTAAAACTATTTCAATGATTTTATCCCAAAGCTTCGCTTCTGCCTATCTGGCATAATGGGAGCGCACCTTAACTTAAGTAGCTTCCGTATTTTTCAGCATATTTTCCCGTTTGATACTTCATTGAAAAGGCATTGTTTTGGTGCTCTGCGTTATAACCGACTCCAGAGCCGTGGGTGCCTGGAGCTTGACAGAACTGGCTATTTATGTAGGCTTTCTTAAAATGAGAAGTTCCATGAAATCACATAGGGTAAATGTACCAATAGTGGTGCAATTTGTGGTGGCACAGATGTATTTTAATGGATTTAAAGTGTCAGAAACGACAATTTCTGAATATTTCAACACATAACAGTTGGAATATGTTTTATCTTCGCAACCACAACCATTTTTACCAT
>KB665732.1:3340071-3358641 GCA_000349065.1 Anopheles quadriannulatus
CTCAATGCCAATTCCGACAGAAAAGACCTCATTTATCGGAATGACGGGGGGGGGGGGGAGGGGTGGCTCTTTATCTCTCTCGCTCTATTCGATCGCGTGCCATTTTGTGCTTTATTCAGAGAAATCGTTTTCCGTGTACATACAAACGATGGAATGGAAAGGGAGGCAAATCGTGTATGATGATTTGAAACCACGATTATCATTCGATCGAACCATTCACACTGGGGAATGGGGACAACCCTGGGAGGGGAAAACATGAAGAGAGTGGGTTTACTTTTCTATAATAATAAACGGTTTTTTTAAGGGTCTCTTTCTGCTGCTGCACGCTGATGTTCTTTTAAAAGGGAATAAACACACACACACAAACACCCACAGAGAGAGGGAGCAGAAAAGTAGCTTGTTATGTACGACGAATCCAATTTACAGAAGAAAGGCGGCTCAAGCTGGCAGGGAAGTGCTTAAGGGCGCTCAGACGGATCATCAGACCAAAGGAGAGGGTCGACGAGAGATTTAAGGGGACGCTGCTGCTTTGCCAGTTCTTTATCCAACACAGTAACATTGTCCCCGAGCGTGAAGGACTTTTGCATAGAATGCTAGAGCGGCGAGCAGGATGGGGGAAAATTCTAACAGAAAAACAACCTACAAATCGCCCGGATGATGATTTGATCCACAAGCTTTGTGTCGGTGTGTGTGTGTGTGTGTGTGTGTGTGTGTGTGTGTGTGTGTGTGTGTTTGTGAGTATGTATACACTGGATTTACTACCAGACTGAGAGGAAAAAAGAGTAATATTAATATCCTCTTTTTTGTCGCAAAAAAAACCTTCATCTCTGCTGATGAATGAAACCGAACCTGAGTGTTGGCATTATCGGTGTGTTGATGTTGCTTTTCGGTTCCCATTTTGGTTCGTGCAGCTCTATCTATGAGGCGAACGACCGACCGAAGGGAGGGCAAACTATGAGCTTACAGCTATTTTAAGCCCGAGTTTGTGTAGTCTAATTTTCATAAAAAACAATTTTGTTTTGCTACTCCAACGTGAGTGGAATGTTAGGCACGCTCGCTGCACTACTCCGCAGAATTCCCCTCCCCCCTTTTCCCGGCAGATGGAGCTAGGCGGAGTTTACGGACGGAGTTGCGCACATAGTTTCTGCGCCCGACCAAGCAATGCCCGAAATGGGGAAATGAATTCGACCGACAGTGGGGTTGTATAAATCATCCGATTTAAATGCAGTTCCGAGGCAGACTGGTGAATGCGTGGCAACATACCACGGGGCAGAGTGGGATGCTGCGGGGCCTTGCGGTGCTGGCGTGTTGGAAGCGAGTGGGATGTTTTAGTATTCCAGCAGGATAGCCTGGTAGAAAACTAACAGTTGCTAGCTTGTGACTGGATGGGAAGCGTTTTTTTTCCCTGAAGCTTGCTTATGTTACAAGGGAATTATTGTTGGGAAATCGTTTTCCAAAACGAGCTCAATATTGAAAAGCTTTATTTGTTGCCCCATAAATCGAAGCATCTGTTTTCTGTCGAAGTCTTTGTTCGTAAGCTTCTAATTGCTGTAGTTTTGCCGATGGTTTAGTGAAATTGATACGCAAACCGATGTATTTATTGCTCCAGGGCAGTGGTTGGTAACGTATGATTGGCGTGTTAAATACAGCTCTGCTTACAACATTTTGTCGCTGTGTTTATCAATTGTGCTCTTTGCGGCAAGTTTTTTGAAGTTTAGAATTGTTCAATTGAAATATAATGTTTCATTAAGTTATATTAAGTTTGCTAAGCACTGTAATTACGTTAGAGAGAAAATTGAAGCTCCAGAGCATTCGGAGGTTCCTCAGAAGATGAAGTCATCATAATTGTTGCGAAAGAAACCACTAAAGAAAAGGAGAAGATGTGGATATTTCCGTTGGGTTAAAATCACAAAATTAGTTTTATTCCTTCCCTTTGACTTGGTGTGGTTGTAAGAGAGGGCGAAGGCGCATCCTTCGGCTCTATTTATACCGTCTCTCCCCACCGTCATCGTTAACCCCGGTTACGAATGGAGGGCACCTTAGCCCATATGCCCTATCCTGGTAAGCCATCAGGAAAACCCTACAACAGTCACGAGCGTAGAAGATTTTGTCAGGCTTTCTATGTGTAAACAAACGCTGTTCACATCAATAATGGCACTCTCGCAAGGGCTTGCCTCGAAACAGAGAGTATTGTAAGAGATCTCATAGTAATTAATGTAAAAAGTATTCATTCCTTAGTATTTATCAGGGCCAGATAACGATTATCTTAAACTTAGAGTACAGCTTACAGGGTTTTCCGAGTTAATTTCCCATGTCAACAACATTGTTCATTGCCTGCGAGATGTTTTTCAACAACTGTCAAATGTTGCATTGCCATCACGATTATTCTTCAGTTCTTGCACATGATTTTCAACCCATCTCGAGCAGAATTGAGTTTGACATTTCTTTTGCAACGTGTTGAAAATCATGTGAAAGAACCGAAATTTTACATGGTTTTTCAGGTCAGTTTCGAATGTAAACATTGTTATTCACCGCATGCAAAATGTTGTTCCACACCGATCTGACATTTCATTTCCATCACAGTAATTTTTTAAATCTACAGCATTATTTTCAACACGTCTCAAGCTGGATTGAGTTTGAAAGCGCTTTGTTATGTGTTGCAAATCATGTGTTGAAACTGAAATTTCATTTTGAAACAAATAAATCATTTGACAGCTGTTGAAAAACATTTTGGATGCGATGAATAACAATGTTTACCTTCGAAACTGACTTGGAAATCTCTGTCTTATGATGCAAATACACCATTTTTGACAGCTATTGAAAAACATGCTGTAGGTGGTGTTTTAAACTATTGCAATAGCACTCTTTCTTTCGCCCGTACTAGTATTAGGTATTAAGTAGCAAGCGTTTTCTTAAGCAGTCTTATTTTATTCTTTTTTAATTGACGCTAAAAATCAATCGCTTGACTCGAGCTACCGCGAAAGAGTGGCCTTCGGTCATTGCCTTAGCCACGATGTTCGGGAGCCTTTGAGCGATCGGGAATATTCGGCTCGATCGGTATCGGATGCTTCCCACACTACGCGTTTGTATCGCGCTCTGTCGGGAATCACGGTAGATAACACCGACAGATCGAATCTAACGTTAATTATTATTAACAGGTGGTGAGTTACATACATTTCCACTTTACAAAAGACCTGCAAGTCGTTATAGGATAAAAGACAAACATGTTCACCACTTCAACTCAAATATCAATATTTGAAAACCTAACCTAAGCTACTCTGTCCAATTTAACACTTTGACCGCCGGCCTGACGTCACAGTTTGCGAGTGAGCACATAGCGCATGACAAGAGAGCGATGAGAGCGACAATTGTTCGTGCGACTATTATCACTCTTTTGTTTCATTTCGATAAGCGGCGTAGCACATGTCGTTCTCGTTCTCTCTTTCCTACCTCATTCGTTATCAAGAGAATTGGTGAGCGTCAGATACAGAGCTGAGCGGTGAACAAAGCCGTCATGCGATTTCATATGACGCGGCGCTTAAAGTGTTAATAACACAATTTTCGTTTTCGATCTCACAACGGCCAGATCTTTAACGGTTTGTTTTGTTAGGCAAAGTTTTGCAAAATCAAACATTACTTTTATTCAAGCAAGATGCAGTATAAACCATACATTCCAGTAAATAATAGCATTAATTTTGTTACTACTGCAACAACCACACGAAACCGTGCCGAATCTGACCGTTGTGCAATCGAAGGCAAAAATTGTGTTATTGAACTGGACAGAGTATCTTACACCATCTGACGTGTGAACAAATAGTAGACAGCGGTGTCTTTTCAAAACGACTATAGCTATAAACAAGAGGACAGTTGTTCATTGGACTGGTAAACCCTGTACCTCATCAGCTCACTAAACATTCCCCTCGTTAGCTTTCAACCGATGACAGACGGAAAGCCTTTCTGTTGAATAATTCCGCTCAAAACAAATCCATTATTTTCCATTCCAACACCCGCAGCAAAGCAAGGGCGTGTGGGCCATACTGAAATAAACAAAAAGCCCTCTCGCTTCGATCCTCGCCATTGAAATGCATCCACTCCAATCAAATTAGATTAGCGCCGTCACCAGCGAAAAAAACAGCAATCCCGCATCCCGCGCTCGAAATCGCGTGCCTCAGTTACCGTGTTGAAACGCATCAAATATGTGCCCAATGTACTCTTTCCTGAATGTGTGTGTGTGTGTGTAAGTGAGAGAATGTTTGGATGCAAAAAGCCCCGCCAGGTATCGGCATGACTGCAAAATGGCTTCATCTAATCATGTTTGCTGATCAAAGCACTTTCCCGCAATAAAATCAATCCAAAAGCGAGCGATGATATCGAATGTTAAGAAAACACAAAAATCAATCCCTTTTTCCCCCCGTTCTCAACACACCCACCGATTACACTCCCGCTCAAGGAAAATGCCGAAGGAAGCTTTTCCGCTAACGGGATATAAGATTGTTCCCCATGTTGTTGTTTTCCGTATTTTTGTTTTTTGTTGTTGCTTCTCTTTTCTTTCTTTTTACGTCCCCATTTTTCACAAACAATGAAACAACCATTATTCTAATTCAATCACCCCGCGGGCTGGGCCAAAGCTGTGGACGAGGAGAGAGCAAAAAAAACAGTCTTGAGAGCCTTTGGCTTATGGGTTTGAAATGTGAGTAAAATGGGGGGGGAAACGAATGAACGGGTATGCATCTGGGGTGTATGGGTGGAAAACCGGATCCAGCGAGCCAATTTATGGGTCTTGCTTGCTTGCTTTTGCCCGCGGTTTCTTGCCTTCTTGCTTGGATCGCGCTATCCTCTCGCTAATGGTGTTGCGCCATTGCGCTGCGCGCACGCAGCGAGAACCGTTTGCGTTGTTTATATCGAATATTGTGATTTGAATAATTCATCACTACACGCTGCAAGTGGCATACGGGCGCACTGGGAAACAAAAACCTGAAAATCTCAACAAAAACAAAAAAAACAATCGCTTTCCCCCCTCACTGCGTAGCCTTTCTGTCGTTGACATCCGCTCCGCGCCTGTGGTGATGGAAGGGCAAAGCACAACCCGAGAAGTGGTAATAAAAACAACGAAACCACTTCGCGCACCAACAAAGAAGGAATCGGAGTGAAGAAAAAATGGCTGTCAAAATTTAAATTTGATCACAAACTTTTTCCTTTTTTTTGTCCCATTCCGGTCGAATTTTGCCTTTTCTTCTGCAACACCAACAGTGTTACCAACTGGTGGAAGTTGGATGGTGTATGGCCATTTGCCATTTGATTGAGAGTTTGTGTGGTTTTGATTGATTGATTGGTTTGGTGCTCGGGTATCCCTTGGGGTAGTTGGTTGAACAGGGGGGGAGAGGGGCGAGCGTATTTGTAAAACAAGCCGCGCCTTGCCGGTGCGTCACTTTACGCCGAAGAAACGGGAACGCTTGCGCACTCATTTGCTCATAGAAATGGATCTTGAGATTCGCGACTCCGTTCGAGCCAGAGTCAGAGGTAATCGGATACGACAGTGAAGGCGCCGGTAATTTGTTTGTCCGGCGTTGGTAGACAAAAACACGCACACACACACACGCCCCGTGGAAATAGATTGATTGGCGCGAGCGTGGGAAAATGGTACGGTGCAGTAAAGTTTTCCGCACTGCAACAGTACGGAGAAGCCCGAGCTGCACGACGGTATCGTATCGTTTGCCGTGGCATAAAGGCACACAAAACGGAAAATAATTGGATTGCGTTACGCGAATCCGGTTGCGTTATATGGGGGTTTATGCAGCAATAGAGAGGACAAAGAGAGGCAAAGAGACAGTACGACGCTGTGGCGTCTTTAACTGATTTCAACAGCAAACTTCATAAGCAATTAGCGTCGACGCTTTAGGGCAGCTTTAAAATGCTTTAAATTTTCGTGCTTTAATCGTGGAGCTTTTAGAGGGTTTTTTAAAGGTAATTTTATAGTTTACTTTTTACACTATTTGAATGGATTCAGCATAACATTACAGAGAGAGACTCGGAGCATCGGCAAACAACGTAGCAAAAAAGCACGTCAAAGCAGACAACCGTTCTCTAAACAAACAAGCAACAAACCCATCTACATCATCCACAACTAATCAAAATCACAATCAACCAACAGCAAACGTCAACGCATACGCACACTCTAACACACACACACACACACACACACACGCAAACAACATTCAAACGAAACAACAACTCAAGCGAGCGGTGTACATTTCCGTCTACTAAGCACACATCTACGTGGCCTTTCCTTATCTATACAGCGATGTGGAGGGGGGGGAGGGGTCGTTGCAGTGCTTTACAGTAGGACCGGTACGTGTACCAGTAAAGGGTTAAGAGGTTAGTTCGCTCTGTTTGTTGGGGTTTTTATTGAGGAAATTGAAGGATTCTAGTACCATTGTTTAACGGATGTAATTTAAAATAATAAATGAAAAAATAATCTTTTTATGAGAAAAGACTTTTAAGCTCCCAAACAGCTCATTTCATTATAAAATATAAAACATGAATTAAAAACTAAACAACGTAGTAGATTATTCCCTACTGAATTATAAAAGTAATCAAAAATTAGTGTTATAAAATATTGAAACAAACTCAACAAAAAAGAAACTGATAAGCAAATTACAAAACATGTAAAATAAGGAAGAAAGTGAAGAAGAAAAATATGCAATAACACACAAGGGAAGAAAAGTGATTTTAAAAAATAAACTAATGAGCAATTAACATAAAAAACCAGAAAATCAAAATGTAAACATTCATCTTTTAACACAACAAGGACTTTTAACCCTTCAAAAAGCTCATTTTTTCAATAAAAAAAACATCAATAAAAAACTAAACAACGTAGTATATTATTCCCTACTAATATATAACAGTCTCAAAACTTCTTATTATAAAATATTAAAACATAATCAAAACAAAAAGAAACTAATAAGCAAATAACAAACTATGAAAAGTGAAGAAGAAAATGCAAAAAAAAACTAATTAGACAAAATGAAAGCAAAATGCAATGAAAAATAAGCTAATGAGCAATTAACAAAACAAGAAAATCAAAAGCAGAAAATGAACTGAGGAAAAACAAGATCGAAAATCCTTCTGATCTCACACATCAGCAAGAAAGATCAAAGGGAATTTGCTATTACGATACGTTGGAGGAGATGTAGGAAATACATACACAGACAGAACCATCTCGCGCACACGGAACCACCCCTAAAGGTATGTACGATGCGATGTCACGTCACTCGAGAAGGAGACAGGATGGCAGGGGAGGGTGAGGGGGAAGGAGAAGGGCAAAAGCAAAAAGCGTTATGCGCACCGTGCAACACGGGCGGGGCGGGGCGAGCAAAGGAAAGTAACCACCAAAAACATACAAACGTACACCGCTAAACATCGCACTCACTTTGCCCAACTGCGAGGGAAGGGCGGTGCTGCTGTTGCCGTTGTTGTTGCCGTTGTCGGCCGACTTGACGTAGATCTGCCAGGTGGCGTCACTGTGGAAGCTCTTGTCGGCGGCGTAGCAGCGCCACAGGCACTGGATCAGCATGGCGGCGGCCGGTATCTGCCGGTTGAAGTGCTTCTGGCGCTGCTTCTGTTGTACTTTTAAGGCGAATCCGGATCCCAGGATACCCTGCGCAGTGGATGGGAAGCAAGACGGATGCGATGGTGTGAGATAATTGGAATGAAAAAAAGGGGTAGAGGCAGGGTTGTAATTGAAACTTACGGCCGGCAGTGCGAAGAACGAGATTGCGAACACACTAAAGCAGGAGGCAACGATCTTGCCCATCCAGGTTTGCGGCACCGTGTCGCCGTACCCGATCGTGGTGACGGTAATGACGCCCCACCAGAGCGCATCGGCGTAGCTGGCAAAGTCGGCCTTCCCGTCCGGCCCGAGCACGTCCTTCTCGGCGAGATACACGAAGTACGAGCTGAAGATGAGCCCCAGGAACCCGATGTACAGCGTGGTAATCAGCTCCTGTGGGTGTGTGGTGGGAAAATAGGGTGGATCGATCAGTTTGGGCTAAGAAGGTTCATGCGATATTCATAACCTAATCTATTCCAATACATCACAGATACCATTGCTGTGGGATAGGGAATAGATTTATCGGTAATGTCGGTGTTGCCCGGTTGCCTCTTACCTGCCGGTGGATAAACACGACCGAGCCGAGCAGCCGCCAGGTACCGCCCTGCCGGTCCACGTGCAGCATGCGCAGGATCTGCAGGAAGCGAATGCCTCGGATGGCACTCGTGGCAAACACCTGACCATTTGAGCCGACGGACAGCACAACCATAGACGCTACGACTACAATAAGATCTGAAAAAAAACAGAGTATTTTTGAATGTCCTGTTATTGTTTCGCATGTAATGGAAGTTCTGAAGGGAGTGGTAAAAACATGCAAATAATGCTGAGCAAAAGTTTCCCCAGAACACAGCTTTCTGATGTTACGCAAATCCTCTTGAGATATTCCAAACAGACGACGCCACTATCGATGAGAGTATGTTGGGTTGGAATGAACGCTTGTGATGGATAAAGTTTTGATGAGATAAAGCGAATGGGGGAAACATTTGTACCACCAAAAACTAGCAACAGTGCTGTAACTTTTCATACTGTGGAGCTGTGTGCTGGCAAAAAGAGAGACACAAGCGAACATACACACTGACGAGTTGGAGTTGAATTTTCACCATTCGATGAAGCTTTTCGCCGTACGCATTTACATAAAGCTTGGCAAACTTTCACCTCTGTCTCTTTCCTTCCCTCTTTCTCTATCACACACACACACACACACACACACACACACACACACACACACACACACATACCCCGTGCCAACCGTTGCCAAGAGCGACACAGATGCGACGACAGAAGCGACTCACAGCGCACCATCATCTTCGGAAAGACACTGACAAATGGATGCTTTCAATTTTGCTAGCCCACGGACAGACAGCCACAACCTGGCCCGCATCGTGCCCTGCGGTAGTGCCGGTCCTAGTGCTTCCCAACTTCAACCAACAATGGACTTCACCGTACGCGCACGGAGCCCGGGATGACAAATGAAGTTGTACGGTGGAGCGTACGTTATTGGGGGCGAAGAAAAATGGTAACGCTTATGGCAACGCTCTATGGTAGCGGGAATAGATTTGTTTGCTTAAATTTGTGCTGACACACACACACGCGCGCACACTCACACACTGTGTTGCATTTGTAAAATTTGTATTAAGAAAGATCTGCATCCATCATCTGGTGATGATGACGCACCAACTGAAGCACGGCTGACTTGTTGCTGCACAAAATGGGGCTACTTTGATGGAACATTTGGGAAACGGTTCATTCGACAAATCGGCCAAACTGGCTATTAATAAGAGCACCTTTTTCTGAACAATAATTTGTCCCATTTGTGCTAAAAATTCTTCCATTAAAAAACAAGATGCGTCATCAAAAAAAAGGCATTATCAGCAAAGATGATTTCCAATTGCCCACGGGTACACGGGTTTGCGGTGCAGTAAAAACACCGATTCGCATCGCCAAATTGTCCTTCCCACAAAGCAGCTTGTCGTCCGGGTGCCGATTGAATGGGTTTTAAGTTCAGCGGCGGCAGAACCCGCTCCTTCCCGCGCAAACCTTCCCTTGCTGGTGTAATCATCATAAAATTGGTTCCTCTTTTTATTAAACCCGCTCTTTTTTCTGTCCCACATTAGCCACAGAACCAGCTTGGCAAGCGATTTCAATTATTTTCCCCCCCCCCCCCCCTGTTCATACCTTTCCGTTGCCATTTCGTCCCTTCCCGAAAGAAAAGTTTGAAAATTGTTTAAAATTAATCTGTGCCACCGGTGTGGCCCTTACGGTGTGGCACGTGGCTTGAAGTTTGGCGACCGAATTTCTCCAACTCCCGGGCACATTTGCGAGAGAAGTGCGACGAAAGGTTGCCAAACCAACCGGACCAAACTAATCGGTGGCCATGCTTGGGTAAAGATTGTTCGGTGTCCGCACTTGCTCCCTAATCACCCTCACCTCCTTGAGCAAACAATGAAACGTCGGTTTCATAGTCGGTCATCATCGTTGGGGAAATCATTGTCGCTAGCAGCAGCGGTACACGAGAACATGGCGCTTGATTGGACCGGCCCGATAATGTTCGGACTGTCACTTAAATTAGAGTCACGCAAATTCCCGTCCCTAAGCGTCGTCGGGGAGAGCAGGGGAAAAACGGTTTTGCCTTTAATTTGAAATGGGAAAAAGGGGAGAAAAAGAAGAAAAAAACACATATACACGCACGACAACGCCATAAAATGTGGTCGTAGTTGTCGTATTTTGCGGTGCTGCTGCCACATTTTAATGCTTTTTTCATGTTCATCACTATTTGACGAGTCATATTTTGTGCCCTTCCCACCAAGGAGCGAATAGTCAGCGTGCCACAGTTTCGCATTTTTCTGCTACTGCTGCTGCTACTGATTCGCGGCCATAAATTAACTTCCGGCAGGTGAAAAGCATGAATTCCTTAATGAATTTAATAATAAAAAAAATACAACCCTACGCGGTAAAATGTGACAATTTTACGCCACGCCACACCTTGCAAATATGTCAAGCTTTAGTAACAGCAACAAAAAACTCCCCCCCCCAACACAGAAGAAAATCACAAACAATAGCACAACGAGAGATGGGAAGGAAGGGGGAAAACAAGGTCGATGGAGACGCCTGGTCGCTCTTAGCAAAAGGCCAGTCAATTGATCAAACCACGAATTGACCTAATTTCGGTCCGTTGCTAACAATACACACCTGCGGCCGCATATTCTTAGGCGCAGGCACAAAAGAAGCTTCTAGCTAACTTCTTTCCTACACAGTAGCAGCAGTAGCTTATCGGGTGGCTTTATTTTGTTTGAGCTTGTCGAGCTCTCTCTCTCTCTGTGTCAAAACCAGCCCAACCGAGAAGAGGCAAATTTAGCTGGATCAGCTTCGAAAGCGACCCACCCTTCGTGGACCTCGGCTCTCGGACAAACAAAAAGAGATCCCTTCCCCCCCCCCTCCCTTCTTGCCCTAAAAATAGATGAAGCTGATTGACAAATATTTACACTTTAATTGTTCGCTTGGCGCATTGGCTTTGGAGGCCAGCTGCTGGTGCTCTACAAAGACGCTCAGTCTTATCCGGCCTTGCTGATAATGGTTGAGTTGGCGTTGGGTCGTAGTAATAGTGGCAAACGACACCCAGTGGCAAACATCATTAAGCGTCCCTAGTCCAACAGTACGGGTTGACTTTCTTTTTGGGAGGTTTTGTACGGTGACAACTGCTACTGTAAAGTAAATATTTGCCTATCAACGCCAAACGATGAACCTACGTTTTGGGGGTGAAACTCTTTCCCGAAGGGAAGTTGGGGGATAAAATAAGCTTTTATTTGAGCAAATAAACTCGAACCCAACTTGGGCCTAGCTCAAACGTAACAGTTTCTTGCATTTACTTTGACTATTATTATCTAAACTTCATTCATTTGGAATAATACCAGTTATGAAACGAACGAAACATCTCAAAACTGCACCATTAAAGGAACAATTTACGTAACAATTTGCGTAATGGGAGTAACAGTCCCTGTGACGTTTGCTGCCTCATCAAACTGCAGCTGCATGACGAACGGACTGCAGACTGCAATTATTTGGCGCAATAAAACTTTTACGCCGCACCATGTGGCACCATCGCTGCATCTCGCAGTATATCGGAGCATCATCTTTTTTTTTTGCCAAAAGAAGCATCATTTTATGACGAACAGCGATGGCCATATAATTTTGCGAGCAAGCACACAACCAACGTTTCGAATATTGTACGCTCGCTGTACGGGAAACAGCAAACAGAGCAGGACAGGGGGTTCTCGTACTGCTGTTTGATGTCAGCAGTTTGATGTTGTTTTATCGCTCGATGCGCTTCGGTCAATGTTTTCACTGCACTTCGGGCACGTGATGCACGTGTGTGGAAAGTGTTTATGTGGTTGAAAACATTCCTCCCCTTAATTAGAAAGATGATGGTGAAGGACTGTGCGGTAATAATAATACTGTGGTTGCAAGAATGCTCACTAAACACGCTGACCTTTTCTATGTACATTTGCACGAGTGGCCGTTTTTATATGGCTTAATTTAAACTCAATTTAAAGGTTTACAAATTAATTCAATCAAAATGTTTTGCTGTCATCCGACACCCCGAAAAGAGGAGGTCTTTAAACCAATGAACCATCAGCTCCGGAACATGCGAAATGCGTACCAAATTAAAGCGTTACTGCTAAAGCCGACCGTCACCGTCTCTGCCCCGGCTAAACCGTAAGCCGTAAACGAAACAAATTGTGCTAAATTGAGAGAGAATAGAACAAAAAAAAAACAATTGCTCGTTCAAAGTAAAAGTTTGAACAGACAAAAAAGGATCCCTCTCGCACCACACCGTACCCACACAAAGCAAAGCGGCGGATAGCGTAATAACAAAAGCTGCGCGCCTGAACGAACCAACGAAAAAGAAGAGAAAACATTTTTTCTCAAACGAAACAAAAGAAGAGAGCAAAGCAGGAATGTTCGTAAAAAGAGGAAAAATAAACTCAAACGAAACTGCACCGAAGACCAAATCGGTGGAAAAATCTCGGCCAGAGCAGATTTCTGTTTTCGGTTGGAGTTGAAATGGGAGGAGTCGGCAAACCAGACAAGAAGCCGCCTTGGAGTGGAGTGGAGTTGAAAGACTCTTCGCCGATCCGCCGAGATGCTTCAGCTGTGTAGTGGAGGTTTTTCGGATAAATGTCGTGACCGGCAGTGGTGGAACAGATCCTCCACCGATTCTGATTTGATTCAGTTTTGTTGGATATTTTTTGTGCCTTTTCTGCGTGCTGCGGCTATACGGGCACTTGTTGCTGTTTGGGAAGGTTTTTGAGGGTCACCACAACAACAAAAATCTCAGAGTATTCACCCATTTGTAAATTATGGCGCAAAAGTTTTCAATTATGTTTGACCACTCGCGAATATGCAAAATGGACTGTGCTATAATTTTCAACTCCAATGTCTGATGCTGTTTTTGGTGAATGGTGATAAGGATGGAAAGATCAAGCAAGTTGATGATTCGGGAAAGTGGGAACATTAATGCAGGCTTCGAATTGAATTGTGACCATAGAAAAAAGGACCTTTTTGTCTTTTTGAGTATTTTAAAATATCTAAAACTGGAATTTGCCACACCCAAAAGTATGTCAATTAAAAGCCATCATCACCGACTGTTTGCATTTAAACGTCTCCATAGCACGCCAATGCTCGAGCTTAGTTCTTCCACCACACAATTGCTATCTTTTTTTATCGCGTCCCTCTCCCGCGCTCTGTTTTATGAACCTTTTCTTCTGACAAGGGAAGTTTTAAAATCCGATGCACCATCACCCCGTGCACCTCGACGAATTAGCCTGGAAATTGGCCCCAAAAGCAAAAGCGTAGGTCCGCGTGCCAAAGGTCCATTTTCTTTTCTCACGAACAATCAACCCACCGGTATCTTCCACCCCCGCGTGAGGTGAGGTGGGGAGGAAACAGGAGTTTGAAAAAAAAGAGTCAATTTACCATTCATATTTTTCATGAGCTTTCCTTGGAAAAAGAAGGACAGAGTGCACGAGGTTTCAGGGACTTTTTCGGCGAGCTTTTTTTTTGTTGTAGAAGAGTGCGCAGAGGTTAGGCGCTTCGAAGAATCGTGCGACAAAAGGGGTAGCAGAACTTTGCACCAACTCAAATTGAAATGCTAATGAGAATGAGGATTTTCAGCGGGCCACTCCGAAGAACTTGACAACGATGACCTCCAGTGTACTCGATTGTGTTGTCGTTTCGTTTTTTTCCCACCCACACACACACACCTTCACCGTCAGAATTCTTCATTAAGTGCAGCGGAACATATGCTTGCCGGTGCTTTTAGACACTTTCCCCCCCCCCCCCCGAAAAACCCTATGCCTACTGTGGTGTTGTCGTGTAGCGCTAGGCTGCAGGTTATGCTCATGAATAATTCATGCGATTTGTACGCTTTGGCTCTACGGCAGGCAGCAGGCTTTGAGGCCTCCGTCCAAGCAGCGGATGGACACATCTGTCGCATTTGCTATTGTCCGTATTGTGCCGTAGTTGTGGTGAAGGTTCTTCTGGAGGTTCTAGTCCGTGAGAAATAAAAAAAGATTCGAAAAGGCACCCAGTTGCCCAGTGTGTTTCCCTTCTCGGGGGTGTGTGTTTTTTTTTTTTTGTCAGTGTTTTGAGGGCGCTGCTGAGGTTTGGCGATGACGACGCCCCTTGAAGCACACCTGGGAATCGCTGGACATTCCCCACACTCCCTCCCAGGAGGTGAGCGATTTCACAGCACCACACCGGTGTGGTTAAATGATGAGCAAAACCATTTATACTGGTACAACGCGCCCACGGTGCCGGTCCGGGCCCGTGCACCGTGGAGAGCGAGGATACTAACGACGGGTGCAATTATTTATGCACAAGTAGCGGCGAACCCTTAAATTGCCATTCATTTATTAGACATTTTAGGACGGGAGGAGGCGCGGCATACGGTAAGGGGGGGACATTAGCACCTGGTTCGGGATTTAAGAACTAGCAGCAGTGCCGGAGGCACTGGCACCTTCCGAAATTATTCCATCCCAGTGCCAGCACAAACATTTGGAAGAAGGCGGCAGAGGCAACACTGTCACGAAGAGACCTTGGTTTCAGTGCTCTGTGTGTCGTATTAGCCCGGTGCTCTTGTCACAACCTTACCGTGGAACGGGGTGAGGAAGCTAAAATCAAGCACAGAGAACGACCGGAATTAACGCAAACTCACTCCACACGAGCGCCTGCCTTGGACGGTGAAAAGAATAAATAAAAGTATCACCGTTACCAAGAAACACACAGAACGACCAAATGCTTCCCGGTGTTGAGGTGGCATCAAGAGCTTTCTTGCAACTGCACGAACGAGTTGCTCTTGTGTATGTATCCCCGTGGTTGTGTGTGTGTTGAGTGCTGCCAGTTAAATATGTACGAGTGTATGCATTTGAAATCGAAGTGTCGTGTTTTAATTTAGTTTCTAATGAATTTGAAATTAGCCCTCCCGGTGTCCTCCTGTCCGTGTCCGTGGCTTCGTACGGATCGAATCCACACGCAGGAAGTGGTGCTGTGGAAAGACTGGGTGCTGGGGAGCAAGGAGGGGTGCGGGACGGCTTAAAACCTACCTATAATACAGATGGGCTTGCGGATGAAGCGCAACCGGCCGCAGAAGCCCATATACTTTGACCGGCAGCCGGCGGACCAGAGCCGGACCAGGTACTCGACGCCGAAAAACACCACCAGACAGATCTCCATCCAGAATAAGGTCTCGTTCGCGAACTTACTGTACTCGTCTATCGTCGATAGTACGCTAAATATCAGACACACTAAAACGAGCAAAAATCTGAAGTGGAAGAAAAAAAAAGAAGGAAAATTATGTTAGCTATTACAAAACTGGATTGGAATAGATCATATTGAAATGAAAAATCGATGCACTCTGACGATTATTAAAGCAGCTGACCCATTAATATACTTATCTTATCGTTTATGTGTTTTGGTCCAACACATCGCGTACACACCACGGGAAGCTATTACGTGTTCAGTTGTCCCAGAAATGTCATTTTTTATTACCTTTTGAACCTTCTTTTTTTGTGTGCAATTCTACAATGATTTCATCGTTTCGATTGCACTGTTCTTTCCCGCCAAGAGAAGCGCCAAGAAATTGCTTCACTAGCGCAACCCACATAATTGTCACCGCAGTTGGCGGACTGGTCTGGTCTGGACTGGAATGACTTTTTAGTGTCTCCGATTGGTTCACCGGGGATGATGGGATAACGATTTTATGACCGCGTGCACGTGAACGCGCCGTGAACCCCTCCATCATCTTTATGGCACACCGACGCAGCTGTGGCTTTTTCGCTCTTTTTTCGTGTTTTTGCTTGAGATGCAGCCCGAACCGAGATGTGTGGGAACTAGTGATGTGCTCTCTGGAGCGCACCCACGACTCCGATTCGACTCCGATCCAACTTCGGCTATTGTTAGTCCGAATCCGACTCCGGCAAAATGGAATCATTAGATTCACCTGGAGTCGTCCGGAGTCGTTCGGAGTCGTCCGTCGGACTCGTTCGGAATAGTCGGAGTCGTCCAGAGTCGTCCGGAGTCGATCGGAGTCGGAGTCATTCGGAGTCGTCTAGAGCCGTTTGGAATCGACCGGAATCGGAATCGGTTGGAGTCAACAGGAGCCTTGGTTTAATGTGCTTGAGATTAGACAATTCATTTCGTTGCGTTTTTTTGTCTTTCACTTTGCGCGTTCGTTCGTATAGGGTAAATGTACCTATAGTGGTAGTACCAATATTGGTGGTATTGCAGTAAAATGCGGTCCATACGGCAAAATAAAAGTATTCAAGTTATTTATGTTGGTGCGAAATGTTCTTTAGCCTTTTACAAAGGATTTAAAAGATAAATAGGGCCATTCCATTACTTAGAGACCGAAAAATCCATTATTTTCTGAAATGTGTCAACACTTTTCCAAAATCCTTAGGATTTCATAACGAAACTCATATTTCTGTTAACGTTCTAAATGACCACATAACCACGCAATTACTAGTTTTTCACCATAACTGGTATGAAATGTTATTGTGTTACTAAAATTATTTGCCTTTTGACCACATTTATGCATTTTTAAGTGTTTTTTTACCATAGTGCCATTACAGGTACACAAAACAGGCATGTTCCTATACTGGTCTTAGTTATAAAATCAATAAAAACATTACATATTAGATTTTTTCGAGGATATTTTTGACATGTCGTACTGTTTTCACTAAAATAAGCAACAAGAAATGAGTTTTATGTAGGTAATTTACCAAAACAAAGGCCAAAATTTGCTTATTTGGCTGAATGAAAAATTGACTTAAAATCAAGCACACTCTTCCGGGCACGACGGGTGTGATGCAGTACTTTAGTCAATAGTTTCATCGATCAAATTTATACATTTTTATGATTAAATTATGCAAGAAATCAATATTATGGCAGTAAGCCTTGCTATTCATGCAAAAACCGCTTCAAAACTAAGTTTAATTGATGTTATACACTTTTTTTGAGGCATCTTTGTTTACCACCACTATAGGAACACAATACGACGACTACAGGAACCATACCACCATTATAGGTACAACGAAGCAGTCACAAACATTGTTTTTTTTTGTAAATTTGATGCGTTTCATGGTAAAAATAATTGTGATTGCGAAAATGAAACATATTCCAATTGCTATGTGTTAAAATATTCAGAAATTGTCCTTCCTGACACTTTTAATGGATTAAAACACTTCTTTACCACTACAAATTGCACCACTATTGGTGCATTTACCCTACAGGCCTTTGTTTCGAAGGCCGACACTGGCCGACTCTGGACGACTCGGACGCCTTGAACGACTCCGACTCCGAACGACCTTGCGGAGTCGATTCCGAATTGATCGGAGTCGGATCGGAGTCGACTCCGGATTTTTGCCAACTCTACCCATCACTAGTGTGAACTGTCACAAATCGACGACCTCTCCACCCCACCCAGCCACTGTGACTTCTGCTTTACGATCTGCACTCAGCTCGCCGGTCGACACCGGCGCGTTCGTCGCTTAATGGTGCTTTGTTACGAAATCTTAAAGCCAGCGCGTGGCCCCAATAAAGCACTGGTTTTAATGCATTAAATCCCTTCTCCACGTAAACCAGCAACGATAAAGGTTGTTCGTGAAGCAATCGGGCAATGGGAGGAAAACATATTTTATCTCTATTTTTTCACACTGATGTTACTGAAGCTCCTCCAATCCAACCCCCTCCTGGTAAGGTTAGCGCAGTGGGCCCAACTGCCATTGTGTTGGGCATGCCGCACGGAAGTGGAATATATAATGTGGCTGAAAATAGAATTTCAATCATATTTCACTCGCCTCATAAACACGTCCTGCGAAGCGTAACACCGACGCAGGGGCTCAGGCTGCTAAATGTCACTGCGCCGTTCGTTCACTCGCTCGCTTGCTTCAGAACGTCAGAAGCCCAGAGTCAGCTGATGTCTTTTGCGGCTCGTTCCCCGAAACTGCCCCCGAAAAAAAAAAAAAAACAACGGCAAAAGACAAACGGCCACGCTGATAGCATGCTGATCTTCGCTTTAAAGATAAAGCTGCGGCCGGGGGTTTGCGCTCAACCGTTTCGCTGAGCTGAGGAACAATGGTTTGCAATGCTTTTGGTAGAGGAGTGTTATCCTTTCTTCTAAAGCGTAAAGGATCCAAAACACAGCGGGATGCCCCTTTCGCGCACCAAGGAACCAAATCTCAGGGAGCAGAGCTTGCAAAAAATAGGGCCAGAAAACACACAACTTCCACCTAATAGGCAAGCGTAAAGAGTAAAGCTGAATACGTGGAAGTACGTCTTGTTGGTAACTCCAAGCGCTATCATAACCTCGCGCCATGTTCCACACACACACACACACACACACACACACACACACACACACACACACACACACACACACACACACACACACACACACAGCTTTA
>KB665732.1:3358651-3368960 GCA_000349065.1 Anopheles quadriannulatus
TTTTCCAAAATCCTTAGGATTTCATAACGAAACTCATATTTCTGTTAACGTTCTAATTTACCACATAACAACGCAATTACTAGTTTTTCACCATAACTGGTATGAAATGTTATTGTGTTACTAAAATTATTTGCCTTTTGACCACATTTATGCATTTTTAAGTGTTTTTTTACCATAGTGCCATTACAGGTACACAAAACAGGCATGTTCCTATACTGGTCTTAGTTATAAAATCAATAAAAACATTACATATTAGATTTTTTCGAGGATATTTTTGACATGTCGTACTGTTTTCACTAAAATAAGCAACAAGAAATGAGTTTTATGTAGGTAATTTACCAAAACAAAGGCCAAAATTTGCTTATTTGGCTGAATGAAAAATTGACTTAAAATCAAGCACACTCTTCCGGGCACGACGGGTGTGATGCAGTACTTTAGTCAATAGTTTCATCGATCAAATTTATACATTTTTATGATTAAATTATGCAAGAAATCAATATTATGGCAGTAAGCCTTGCTATTCATGCAAAAACCGCTTCAAAACTAAGTTTAATTGATGTTATACACTTTTTTTGAGGCATCTTTGTTTACCACCACTATAGGAACACAATACGACGACTACAGGAACCATACCACCATTATAGGTACAACGAAGCAGTCACAAACATTGTTTTTTTTTGTAAATTTGATGCGTTTCATGGTAAAAATAATTGTGATTGCGAAAATGAAACATATTCCAATTGCTATGTGTTAAAATATTCAGAAATTGTCCTTCCTGACACTTTAAATCCATTAAAACACTTCTTTACCACTACAAATTGCACCACTATTGGTGCATTTACCCTACAGGCCTTTGTTTCGAAGGCCGACACTGGCCGACTCTGGACGACTCGGACGCCTTGAACGACTCCGACTCCGAACGACCTTGCGGAGTCGATTCCGAATTGATCGGAGTCGGATCGGAGTCGACTCCGGATTTTTGCCAACTCTACCCATCACTAGTGTGAACTGTCACAAATCGACGACCTCTCCACCCCACCCAGCCACTGTGACTTCTGCTTTACGATCTGCACTCAGCTCGCCGGTCGACACCGGCGCGTTCGTCGCTTAATGGTGCTTTGTTACGAAATCTTAAAGCCAGCGCGTGGCCCCAATAAAGCACTGGTTTTAATGCATTAAATCCCTTCTCCACGTAAACCAGCAACGATAAAGGTTGTTCGTGAAGCAATCGGGCAATGGGAGGAAAACATATTTTATCTCTATTTTTTCACACTGATGTTACTGAAGCTCCTCCAATCCAACCCCCTCCTGGTAAGGTTAGCGCAGTGGGCCCAACTGCCATTGTGTTGGGCATGCCGCACGGAAGTGGAATATATAATGTGGCTGAAAATAGAATTTCAATCATATTTCACTCGCCTCATAAACACGTCCTGCGAAGCGTAACACCGACGCAGGGGCTCAGGCTGCTAAATGTCACTGCGCCGTTCGTTCACTCGCTCGCTTGCTTCAGAACGTCAGAAGCCCAGAGTCAGCTGATGTCTTTTGCGGCTCGTTCCCCGAAACTGCCCCCGAAAAAAAAAAAAAAACAACGGCAAAAGACAAACGGCCACGCTGATAGCATGCTGATCTTCGCTTTAAAGATAAAGCTGCGGCCGGGGGTTTGCGCTCAACCGTTTCGCTGAGCTGAGGAACAATGGTTTGCAATGCTTTTGGTAGAGGAGTGTTATCCTTTCTTCTAAAGCGTAAAGGATCCAAAACACAGCGGGATGCCCCTTTCGCGCACCAAGGAACCAAATCTCAGGGAGCAGAGCTTGCAAAAAATAGGGCCAGAAAACACACAACTTCCACCTAATAGGCAAGCGTAAAGAGTAAAGCTGAATACGTGGAAGTACGTCTTGTTGGTAACTCCAAGCGCTATCATAACCTCGCGCCATGTTCCACACACACACACACACACACACACACACACACACACACACACACACACACACACACACACACACACACACACACACACACACAACCCCAAAACCCAACTGTGCGCGGCTCGGCGCGGGTATGCACAGAAACGGTACACAACCGTTCCATTCGCTTGGCGAACCGTTTCGCCGTAAGCTTTGTGCAAGTGGCACAATGGACGGGGCTCTTGACGAGTCGCACTTGACAGACGCGGAGCAGCAACAGGCGCGCCTTCATCGCGGATCATGGAGCTGACATTTGCTGTCGGCGAAACTTTCCTGGCACAAGGGTGATGTGGTCCCGAGGGAGAAAGATACATAGGAGTAAAAAAGGACAACCCAAGGCCTTGGGTACAAAGCGTTCAAGCTGGGATAGGATTGTTTGAAGTGTTAATTGTCAGGAAAAATCACACTTAATGCTGCTGAGAGTGGGGGGGGGGGGGGGGGGGTTGCCGTGAGTTTTGTGTGTAGAACACACACAATTGATCGTGTACAAAGGCAGCAAATTAAAACTACAATTAAATTTTATTTTGCTGTCACTTTGAATTGTTTTCACAAGCGAGCGAAATGCTTCTATTAAATACTTGTTTTCACTTTTCTGTCTGTTTCTCTCTCCCTACGCCCGTCACACTCAACCATTCTCCGGTAATTGGCAGGTGATGTTAATACGAGAAAAATAATTGATCGATTTTCACTGCCAATCCAGCTCTCCTGGGGAGAAGGGAGGTCATTTCGTTGTGTCAGCAGGTAAAATGTGCCAATTGACATTTAATTGATAAAAACGACCCAATTGATAGAAGGTTTATTTTACCGCCCGAACATCCATCTCCATCAAGGTTTGGTTCAGTGTTTTGCAAATGACGTTTTAATTTTGTGTTTTAATATTTTCATTGGCCGCTAGTAATCGGTTGGCCTTAATTTCCTTTTTTTTAGTTTTTTTTTAAGTATTCATTAACAAAGGGAACACAGGTGAGGCTCTTTTACAGGGTTTGCCAGGAGTTCTCATAGCTGTGGGTCACTTTATTGACTCCTTCTTACGGTAAATGAACTTAATGTAATGGGAATCAGACTCTTTAGCCTCCTTGTTTCACAAATCAAATAGGAATTTCTAAGGCGCCAGTCTAAAAAGGGTGCTATAGAGTCCAATTTTCAACATATGAAGTTCACTTCCTTTAAGATAGAATCAGGGAAATGTCCCACAACTATAAGAACCCCTGGAAAACCCTGTAAAAGAGGAAGCACGAGAGGATGCTTTTGGGATGAGCTTTTTGATTCTTTCCGGAGTTCTAAAATCAAAATCCGGATTAAAAGTGAAACAAAATGCAAAGATTCGTCTCTACTTAATGATTAATACTTCCTATTGCAGCTAAGCAAAGGCGCAAGTGCACTCCAAGCATTGCTGTTTTCCCCGTCCACCTTGCTAGTATTCCTTACTCTCCTTTTCATACTTCCTTCGTTCTGCCATTGCGGCATTGCGGAACTGCGTCGAACGCAACAAAAAACGGTTCCAAAAACAGACAAAAAAAGTCCACCATGGATGCACATTAATTTTAGATTAATGTAATGGAACCGCGGCAAAAGCAGCAGCAGCAGCAGCATCAGTTCAGCGGAATTGAATCAACCGAGAGAGACGGAGGGAGGGAGGGAGGGAACAACCGGTGAGCTGAACCCTCTCGCGTAAGTTCCGATCCATCCAGCGGATGTGAACGGATAAGAAAGCGTCAAGATGGATGGTTGTTTGGTGAGACGCGTGCGGGGATAAAGGAATTTGCAAACGAACTACGTAATGGTAACGCAGTCAGACCCGGTTAGGGAAGGGAAGGCTGTGTGGCTGTATGGAATGGATCGCATCCGGTTCGGATGAAAGCTTCTCCCATTTCACGTTGAATGACGTGCGCGCGCTTGTGGGCGATACAACAATGTGCCCAGGGAATGGTTCGGTTGGGCAAAAACATAAAAAAGTGAACAAAATGTATAGAGTAAAGCAATGCAAAGTAAAACAATTGTTTTGAGCTACTTATTTGCATTGTTGATTAGAGTTAAATCAACACTGTGATACAAAAAAACGGTTTATTTAAGATTTTAACTGCCCTCGTTCAATCCCATGGTGCCCCTGTCACGTATACAAGCGTTTATCTGCTAAGCTTGTGTCAAACCGGTGGAGATGAAATCGAGCTCCTCAAGATCGCCCCAGCGTTGAAAAATTCCACTTCCTTATTCAATTCAATTCCGCGCGTACGCCCGTGCCGCGGAGCTGGTTTTCCGTACGCACGGCAACAGCGGTGCCTACTGCGTTCAGCGTTCAGCGTGCCGTACCTGAGCAAGATTACCTTGGAGAGATTGTGCTGCAAAGCAGGCGGAACGAACGGTGATTTGTTTAACTCGCGGCATCCATCGGTCTCGAATCAATCGGGCAGAAGACCGGTGTTTCGGTGATTGAAGCCGCCGTTTCAGAAGGATTTGGACCGTTGGGTGGAGTAAGATGAATGAAAATCGGGTACGGGTAGAGCATAGCGTAAAAGTTTTGCATACCGTGTAGCTCGTCCATACAGGATTGGATGCTCGAGATGGGATTAGGACGTTTCCAGGAAGGGATCGAAACGCTATCGGCTACACTACTATACTAGGTTTCGCGCTATCTACTGTTGGGTGTTTTATTACATACTGTGGGACTTCAGTTGTAAGAGTTTTTCCTTGCTAGCTTAGTTCTAGAAGACGAATCCTTATTGAATTGTTATACTGCACACTATTAGACGAAGACCCTCTTGGATGAAAATCGATTTCGAAACCGGCTCAGAGTCTATGCAAACAGCCTTTTCATCCTAACAGTAAGCAATAGTGTGCCATTGGAATCATTATAATTCTCAGCAAGTCAAGTATGCACTACTGTGACTTGCGTGCTTGTGACATGTATTTAAATGACACACTTTTGCGCTCCTTCCTACCCTCAAAACAACAGACGAAACTTACTGTCTGCGTGCAAGACAACCTCTGCTGCATCTGTTCTGAGTTGTTGCACTGTTTTGAATGCAATTAAAAGTACATTTCCACTTACTGTGGCACCGAGCAAGCACCCTACCAGAGAAACTTTTTGATGAGCGCTGGCAGCAGATAGCACAAACAAACTGCCTTTAATTAATGGTAGATACCATAGCTCCAAGCTCGTTGACATCATGGCATACTGCCATGTTAACTGGAAAAAACTGATTCCCTGAGAGCTTTCACGCATATAATAATACTCTAAACTTTCGGAAAACTCATACCGATTGTTTTCGCAATCTCTGCTGTAGAGTTGAAATCGACAACCCCACTTACGGAAGGTTAGATTAGTTCTCAGGTTTCTCAGCTTCATCCGCCACTACTGCTCACGAAGCTCATCTCGGTAAGTGCTTCCCACCGCAACCGACGCGTTGTTTACACTCACTCTTCGCGCGCGGTTTTCACAGGTACACAAATTATGTTGTTATGTGGTAAATTAATTAAACCACAGGCCGGGTGAACATTATCCCCACCCTGTCTCTCTCTCTCTCTCTCTGTTTCTACCGCTTCACCAAAGGCACAGGCAAGCGATACAATTTAACGCACCTGGCTGAGCATTTGGCAGTTCAGGGCGTCGTCGTTCAACTTGGTATCGCCGGATTGTTTCGAGCATGTTCAGCCCTACTATGTTGTCAACTTTTGGTTCGTAGGCGAAAGTCTAGTTCTTTCCTGTGACAGGCAATAAATTATGCCTGCCATCGTTGTGCGGAGTTGCCGGAA
Source organism: Anopheles quadriannulatus (assembly GCA_000349065.1). Lineage (NCBI taxonomy): Eukaryota > Metazoa > Arthropoda > Insecta > Diptera > Culicidae > Anopheles > Anopheles quadriannulatus. The sequence continues at coordinate 3,364,369 of KB665732.1, forward strand.
AAAAGAGGAACGAGTAATTTCGTTCACTTGAGAGAACTTGTTACACGAATGCAACCTGAAAAGGTAGTCATCGAAGCAATTTGAGCGATGCAATGTCGCATGCTCATAAACAATAGCTTAAAAAACATTCTGCTTTTCTCAACTTTATTTTTAATGTGTTGTTCAAGCAAGTTCTTCAAGATCCATGGGTTAAAACAGTTTATGTTATTAAAAGACTAAGGGTTAATCTTAGGACCATCAACAATGTCAGCAGTATGAGCAGTTCCAATGTTGGTTTGAATATAGTCATGGGAATGGCCTCAGATAGTTCTAAGTCCTTACTTCCCATCAAAACGTCATACCTTTACTTCTTTTGGTAAAAAGTCGAGCTTAATGGCGAGATCTTTGTTTTCATGAAAATCTCAGAATTATTGCACACGCTAAAGGCACATTCACTAGTTCTCAGCAGTCTCGCTACCTCGCGATTAATGATGATATTGGGCTTTAGTAGTAGATCAAAGATCAATTTCTAAGGTTCTGAGTCATACGTGAGTTCTCCGTTGTAACATCAAGTGTCACGGAGTTGAGAAAAAGTAAAAAGACTTGAGCAAGGCCTACATTCATGTGATTATTTAGGACCTCCACTCGTTTTAATCGGCAACTGTTGAGAGCTAGTATCTGATATGAAAATGTAAAGGCCGGGGTACATTGTCCGTACTCGCTAGCGTAATTTCGATTTTCACTAGCGCATCTGGCGGCGGCTGGTGGAAGCTTTTTTTGGTCATCAAGGATCTCAAATTTAAGTAGTTGTTTTATCGTATTTTATGCAAAAATGGCTGAAATACTTCCACCACATATTCATTTATCAATTACAAACCCTTTCCAGTCCAGTTTAAGCATAAAACGTGGAAAAATTACATATTTTCTGATACGGCCCCAAATTGTTTGTCAACCGCCGCCAGATGCGCTAGTGGAATTCAAAATTACACTAGCGAGTACGGACAATGTCCCCCGGCCTTTCTCTCAAGTTCTCTCAAGCGATCGAAACTACTCGTACAATTGCTATTAGAGCACTATTTCTTTAAAGATTTTTATTTGTTGTAAAACGTGTGATGCTATCTTCAATAATCAATACTCATCAAGATATCGACTCCATTCGAATAAGCTCTCCAACATCTCCAAAAACTCAACGTTTATCTAATTTCGACTGGTCCTTTCATTTCGAATTCCAACAAAACAGCAGTAAACAATCAGCCGTACCGGCGAACTCGTTCGTTCTTGGGAACGTTCGCCGCGACGCTCATTTTCACTCATTTCATAGCCCTCTAGATCAAAATTCAGAAAACCGTATAGATTTTGTTCTGCCCAATCTAGTGGTACAACCCTGTCCACTCATGAGCGACGAATGTTTCTCGTCGAACGAGTTCGCCGGTACGGCTGAATAATATGCTCCATAATAACGTGAATAACATCACCTACCTTCCCCACTCCTTCCTCCCTTCGCCCCCCATACTTACACTGAGAAGTGATATACAAAACACAGCCAACCGCCGGGATGCTCGAGAAAGACGTAGAACCGCTCCTGCACGGTTTTCCCGCGCCGATGGTGGAAAACGTATTTGGCCTTGAACGCTTGGTCGATCGGCAGCGCTATCGGGTAGTACGGGTTCGGCACGCCCAAATTCTTGCCCCCACCCGCCGTTGCCCCGCTGCTCCCATCTCCTCCTCCTCCTCCACCTCCGCCTGCCCCACCGTGATGATGATGATGCAAGCCCATCGCCACACCCGGCAGCTCGTTCACATCGTCATCCATATCCACGTCGTCATCATCATCATCGTCGTCGACCACTATGTTGCCCTGGCTGGCCCCCACCCCATCCAGCAGATCGTTCGACCGGGACCGCGATCGGCTCCGGTTTTTACGCCTCATCGGTGTCGGCACGCGCTTGTGGTGCGGTTCGAACGCGCGCGCCGGCTTGCCCGGCCGAAACCGGCGCAGAAACTTGAGCGCCCGCGGCGACGAGGACGTACACGGCCCGCCCGGATGAAGCGGCGCCCGGTGCGGATCGCCCGCGTTCAGCTCGGTCGTTTCCATCGCCGACTCCACATCGTCGACCAGATCGTCCTCCGAGCCCTGCAGCGCCCGGTAGCTGATCAGGCCGCCGCCCCCACCGGGACCGGGTGAAACGCTGCCCGTCGCGCACGGGCTCGGCGTTTGCGTTTGTGTCGATGCACCGCCACCGCCTCCCATCGTGATGCCGTTGCTGCCGGCACTGGGACTGGCGGACAGCGCGGACCGGCTGCCGGTCAGCAGGTTCGTCGTCTCCTTCACCGGTGACTTCAGCACGCTCAGCACGAGATCGTCACAGTGGGCCGGGCCGGCCTGCCGCAGCTGCTGGTCGTCCATCGCGAACGAGCCGAGCCCGCGGGCGATCATGATCGGGGGCAGTGCCACGGTCGCACCGCTGAACTGGTGGATATTACCGTACGAGTAGTGGCGCTTGCCGAGTTGCTGGTGCTGCTGGTGCTGCAGCTGTTGCAGCTGGTGCTGCTGGTGCTGCTGCTGCTGCTGCTGTTGCTGGTGTAGTTGGTGCGCTTTCGCTTCCTGCTGCTGCAGCCGTAGATTGCGTGACTGCCGGTAGAGATTCTCCTGCTCGCCTCTGTTCATTGTTATCGTGGTGGTTGCACTCAGCACGACCGACAACATTTGGCAGTACCGTCCTGCGGAGTCGCCGGATGCCGCGCGGATTGCTAGCCGCGACTCGTCGGCCCATCGATCGTGGCACACGGCCCCACCGACATGGCGGACAACGGGGATCGCCCACAAACTCGAATGCCACTACTACTTCTACTACTACCGCACCGCTGCCGCACGGTTCGTCCGTTCGTCCCGAGTGTCTTGCGCACCTGCCGCACGAGTTCTTTTGCCACCACTTCAGCTTCCTGTTGCCCGACTACGGTTGCACTGGTCGGGTGCACTGTCACCATTATTCCGAACGCTGGCCTGATGCAGGAATGGAAGAGATGCACACTATCTACAGAGCGCTCTTCATTGCACACCCTTGAACTCACACATACTTGCCGTGTCGTGGAGGTGCCGTAGTGCCTAACGAACAAATAACGCCCTTCCCCTCGTTCGTTCGCTTTCTTCTGGGTGGGCGGAAGAGAAGATTTGTGCTTTTGCTAAATTAACCTTACCGAATTCACCCACCACACTCACACACACACACTGACACACAAGCACTTCGTTTCGATTTGCCGTTCCACCGCCCACTTTTTAACCACTTTCAAGCATTGCGAGAGCAATTTTCGCATTCGATGACTTTCCGCCTTTGCCTTTGAGTGCTTGGGTTGCTACTTCTTGTGTTGCTTCGCTTCACTTTGTGGTTGGGCGAGAACACACCGAGACACACGCTTCTAATGATTCCCACTTTTCGCGTTCACCATTGCCATCCAGAACCTACGGGATTTGGGGATGGGATGTGGGAGTGGGAAGATAATTAGAAAAAGTGTTAATCAACTTAAATTTTTCCGCCCCCTCCCTCCCATCACTTTTTGCTCGCTTTATTTTAGCCACACAGACAGACACACAGCATTTGGGCCAGCCCGGAAAGAGGACGCTGTACGAAAATCCGTTTTGTGCGATGCGGGAGAAACGCGAAGTCACCAAAAAAGCACTTTCTGGGGAACTGGTAGAATCAAAACACTGTTCAGACATGGTGCCACGATGGGTTGGGTAAAGATGGGTAAAGAGCCGACGGTAATTAACGCTGTGTGCGGTGCCAAGTTGATTCACTCGTAATCGATTTTCATTTCGTGAACTTTATGATGCGTTTGCAGGAGTGTGTTTAATTGTGAAGAGGGAAAATGACATCGTTCAGAAATGGCGGTGTAATTGAGTTTTCAAATGAAACACACATTTTTTGTATTAAGAAATTTGCTCTTTTAAAGAGCGATCAGCAAGGAAGGCAAAGGTACGGTCCAATTTGTAGTAATTTACGATCCTCGATATCAATGTTTCGCTAAAACGACACTAAAAGAGCCATCTGCAGGGAAACGCTGTTACTATACACTAATCTCGCTGAGCGATACTGAGCTGAAACGTGTAAATTGAAATAAAAACAAACAACCAGACGATTTTGAAAAGAAAAAAATAATTCAATTAGATTTCAAGAACGATTCCGACTGACAAAGGCTGATAATTCCTGCATTGTAACGAGAGGCACACAAAAAACAGTGGAACTGCATCACTGAGGCTCAGTTTTTAACAGTGAGAAGATCCTGAGAAGGGGGCGCCCAACAATCAGTTGGGAAGCATTCGGGGCGACTATGGGCTTCGAACGACGAGATCCGTTCGCCGCGGCTGTCAGAAGGCGCTCACTTGGCGCTCAGTTTTAAAATAACGTACCATTGAGAGACCGTAAGAAGCGCGCGAAAGAATGAGTTCTACCTGCCGGGGTCGAACGTTCCCGTTTGTATGGGGAGAAATCCGCGAGGTTTTGCGCTGCGGATTTGGAACGAATGTTGTTTTCAATGTAACGTTTTGCTTCAAATTTTGCTTTAAATAATTGAAGTGAATTGAACTTAGAGGTATGTAACATTTTGAAAATGTT
>KB665732.1:3370895-3417937 GCA_000349065.1 Anopheles quadriannulatus
CATGCGATTTTATTTTAGATGTCAAATGTCTGAAATCATATCAAGTAATGATTATCTTTATAAAGAAACAACAAAATATCATTATAATACTTTGAAAAACTAGAAAATTGAGAAAACTCTTTTCTTGCCGCATGCGGCAAAATCGCATGCGGCGAAGTTCTGACCGCTGCCTAAGGCTCAGAATTCGACCTTGAAGTTCGTGAGAAGTTCAAATCCTGACTACTAGAGGGCACCTTCTTGGGTTAGTGTTTGGGTTGCATTAGCGAGTAAAAACGAGCAATTTTTCCAAATATGTATTTCTTCTTCTTCTCCATTATCTCCCTCTTCTTCTTCTTCTCCATTATCTCCCTCTTCTTCTTCTTCTTCTTCTTCTTCTTCTTCTTCTTCTTCTTCTTCTTGTTCTTCTCCCTCTTCTTCTTCTTCATTACTCGGAGTAAAGGACTAAGTGGACATGCCGGCCTATACAACAGGCTTTCGAGACTTAATTCATTATCACGCAGCCGGATAATCACTCCTTGCTAAGGGGAGACCGTCTATTCTCCATGGATCCCTCAAAAGATGTGTTAATATTACTAAATTGTTTCAGACTCATAATAATAAGACACAACCTATCTTACACTATTGTTTTTTTTTCTAATTTGCAATGCAATTGAAATATTAAATTTTATAATTCATTAAACAAAATCTCTCCATTAGTAGTAATAATACTCCATTTCATAAGTACTATGCAACACAAAATGCATAAGTTTGTAACCAAAACTCACAAGCGCACTTAATTTGCACACCTTTCTCATGACCTTTCCTTTCCAAGTATTGTACCTTATTGTTTTCCACCATCTTTATGATGATGATTTGCAAACATTTCATTCCCTTCGGTCGGTTGTTTGTTATTGTTTTGGTGATGATGGAAATTTCTTCAAAAGATTGCGCTGAAAACTTTCTCCCAAACCCAAAAAGGTCCCAACCGCCAGTAGTAGCCAGCAGTTTTTGATTGATCGAGCACCCGAAAGAGAGAGAGAGAGTGAGCCGGTGTGTTTGCGTGCCGAAAAATTCCAAACCCCCCTTCCAGTCCTAGCTCGCGGCACCGGGGGCGATAGATGGGGCAAAATTGGGAAGGGATATAATTTCCCTAGCCGTTACATTTCACTCTCAATTAGGGATACTTTCTTGACCGAGCTGCCAGTGTGATTTATGCGCCATCGGCAGTTGGAGATGATGGCCAGAAGATGTACTAAAGAGTGTGTGTTTGTGTGTGAGAAAGAGAGAGAGAGAGAGAGAGAGACAGAGAGAAAGAGAGAGAAAGAGCCACTCAACACCGATCAGACAATCAGCTGCTGCTGTTGCTAGTGGTGTTTCTAGCCCATCCATAATATATAACGAGCCTGAGCGGGTTTTTTTGTCACGCAGCACGTAGCGAAGCCGTGAAAAATCGAACGTAAACAGTTGATGGCCGTAAATCATGAAAAATTACCATTATCCGTGATCGCGTGCCAGTGGCTCTCTTTTCGGGGGCTGGCCAGGCTCTGGCTTGCTGCTCTCCTGTGGCTCGATGCTTTACGACCCACCCCAGTCGGTCCGTTCGCCGAAGCCGCTCAATGTTGAGGTTCTTTGGCCACTTTTACGTTTCCCTCGAGGCGTAAAGTGGCGATCAAATGTTTTTCTTTTTCACTTTACTCCCGTCCTCGCCCTACTCATGCCTCTCTACCCTTTGGGGAGAATTGTTCCACGAGAATGGGGGGTGCAAAAACACACTATACTGGAAGGAGAATTGCAACGATGTACTACAAGCCAGCGCACTGCTTGGTTCGTGTTTTCCATTTTAGCGGCGGTACAAGGTGGAATGGATTTGTGACCTCGTCACACCGGTCGGCACAAAGAAAGCGGTGCAACAACGCGCGCAAGGCGAAGGTTCACGTTGGCGCACCGTTTTCAATAGATAGCTTTCAGTGGAATGATTTATTCAAAGTGTAAGTTTAGCTTCCGGTGAAGTTCCCTGCAGTATCGATTACTTGTAACTTTCGTGTGTTTTTTTTTTCTGTGTGCCTTTGTTATTTAGTTTCTTTTTCCCCCCTCAAACACAGGTGGACTGGTTAAAAGGGGTTTGGCCCCGGCTTAAATCGACACCACCGGTTAACCCGAGGGAGACCCGGTGCGGGTATTTAGGATTCTTTTAAGAAGCCTTTTTTTGTTGTTGCTTTACGCTCTTTCTCACGGTTGTTTGAGTATCTGGCAACTTTCGAATAATTGATGAGCTTGGTGAAAGTTTTCTAGCGTCCTCCTCTGTATCGGGTCCGGTTTGGCCCCTTCCCCCCCACCCGGTAGCAAATCCCTTCCGAGGGCAAAGGGAAAAGGTAAAGTTAGCTTTACGCGCGCACCACTGTAATATGCTTGGGTAAGAGTTTTTACGCTATTTTAATTGATTCCTGGAATTACACGGCTTCCAAGAATTGTGAAGTTTATTTTTTGTCTCCCCTGTTTTTGTCGCTCGAACAAATTATTTAGTGAAGATGAAATTAATTCAACCTAATAATTTGCTCCTTGAAGGCAGGAGCGTGGGCAGCAAACCTAGGGCACTGGAAGAAGAAGAGCAAAACGTGTTCTTCGTTCCTCTTTCCCTAGTTCTTTCCTCTCGTTTAGTAGAACTTAAAATTCCAATCATTATTTCACCGGGAATCAATTATTGATCTTGCTGACCTCGCCACAATGATCTGTTTTTGTTACATTTTTGCGACGCTTGCCAAACAAAAAGACGCCCTCCCGCATTGACGCTCAAATCTTATTATTTCCAATTAATAGCTGTCCAGCGTGATAATAAATCATAAAAAATGTGATAAAAATGAACGTTTGGAGAATATAAACCCTGTTTTTCCTGTCAAAAAAAAATGCACACAAAAATAGCCGTTAAGCCTATTAACCGAAAAGTGCAACAAAAACACAAAATAACGCAAGAAGCTGCCCGAAGCTTAACGGCACGTCAATTAGCTTCGTGATGGATTCTCTCGCATGAAGCTGCTCTTTGTGTGTGCCACAAGAGGGGTTTTTTTTGTGCCTCTCAGTGGGGTTTTTATTTTTTTGGAGGCACACCAGCCTTTACCGGTAATCATTTCGATACGATTCGAAAAACAAAAGCAACAACACCAAGCAAGGAGTGGGAGCTTTCCGAGAGACGGATGGTTTTCTTTGTTTCGCCCCTACTCTCCCCATCATTTACCCAGGATTCAATTAACGAAGCAAACCGGTGCGGTGCACGTGAAGGGAGCGACTCGCGCTCTTTGTTGTTCTTGCCGTCCGAGTAGCCGATGGGAAATTAAAATTGAAAACACACCTGTGGTGGTGTGGTTGGGTGCCTGAATCGGGGCCCCGTTGCGGACGGCTGTTTGTGTTGTTACGGGGCTTTTGTTTCGCTTGCTGATGCCGGCTGTGTTGCCTGAAATCTTTGGCCCCGTATGGCCTAGGGACTGTGGCGCAGTTCGGTGGCTGATCCGCGCGAAAAGTGTGCCTTTCTTGTGCTGACGTTACGGTTCGCAGGGTAAAAGGTAAACAGTGCCCCATTGGATGCAGCCCGTTTGATCGTACCGGTAAGCTGCTAAATCATTGATGTTTTTTCTTCATTAGGAATGTTTAAGAAGGGGAACCCTGACAGGTGAATCAACAGGCCACGCTCCGCGTCCTTAACGCGAGCAGGGGATTAATGCGGGGGCCGAAACAGATTTTACAAAATAATAACATTAATTCGCGGGCAGGGGCTTTTACATTTTTGTTTTATTGTGGTTGAAGTGTAATGTAGCCGCGTTCTTATTGATTGTCATTTGGGTTCGTTAATTTAGTTTTGTTAAATTAGATTCGTTAAGTTAGATGCGTTAAGTTTAATCTGTAACAGGGGTTTTTCCATTTTAAGTTGGATGGCTGAAATTTCAGCCTGTCAGCTGTTTGCATTGTATAGTATAGCAGTTTTCGAGCAGCTATCTAAGTGGGTTGGGCCGGTCTGGTGGTACAGTCGTCAACTCGTACGACTTAACAACATGCCCATCATGGGTTCAAGCCAAGAATAGACCGGGCCTCCATACGTAGGACTGACTATCCTGCTATGGTAGGTATAAGTCACTGAAAGCCAAGCTCTCTTTACTAGTGGGTACAGGCAGGCCTTGACCGACAACGGTTTTTGTGCCAAAGAAGAAGATCTAAGTGGGTATAATATACAGGTGAGCTTATCTCAAAGTATATGAATTTAGAAGGCTGATTTTTATCGCTTCTGTTTCTGAATGAAAATTTTAAGAGTATTTTGTGTATTCGTCAAGCCTCCAGAAAGCTTGTTTGAACAAAAATGTTCACCCATTTTGTCAAAAAGTGTTATTCAAATTTGGTTCAAAAACATGCTATGTACCTGGACTACATACACTTTGATTCTGGATTCCATCAGCAGATCGATTTAATGCACCTTGGGATAAATGTAAACATCACCTTGTTTTGTCATTTTTCGAGCATGTACTCGAATCTAATTTTAGCTTTGAGGCTAGAATAATCTAGACTGAAAATTGCAGACTAGTTTTGTGTGTGGTTTTGTATGGAGTGTTTACATGATTTCAGCCTCCAACTACAATAAACTTACTAGAATCGTGAAGGGCCCCAGTGGTAGTGTTAATTTGTATAAAAGTAATGAATAAACCCGAGTCGACCTCGTTTTCCGTTTGGACGTTCCACTGAACCGTTTCCCTACAACATTACAAAAGCTTGAAGCTCCGAGTCGTCCGGAGCTGCTCGGAGTCGTCCGGAGCCGCCCGTAGTCGTCCAGAGCCGTACGGAGCCGCCCGTAGTCGTCATAGTCGGCCGGAATCGTCCGGAGTCGTCCGGAGTCGGCCGGAGTCTATACGAGTCGAAGTCATTCGATGTCGATCAGAGTCGATCGGAGTGTGGTTTAATGCGCTTGTGATCAGGCATTTCATTTCGTTGTCCTCCGTTTTTTGTCTTTCACGTTGCGCGTGCACTTCGTAGACAGGACTTTGGTCCTTTGGTTTTCGAAGGCCGACTCCGAACAACTCCGGTCGACTCCAAACGACTCCGAACAACTCCGAATAATGCAGGGCGGACCTACCTTCCGGAGTCAAATCCGAATTCATCGGAGTCGGATCGGAATCGACTCGGAATTTTGCCAATGGGTGCTTCTCGCAGAAGTAGAATAGAATCCAATATGATGGAACGCAACTGTCGCTGGTTTGGAAAATGCATAAATATTGATGTATGTTTCCACTAACAGATGCTGTAGAGCTTTCTAACCTTGAAAGTTTCAGTTCTCCATTTTATTACCTAGTACCACCCAATGATTATACTTTTTCATTGTGTGTATCTGTAAAACCAATTGGGCATTATTTTCGCACGAAATCTAATCTGATGCACTCGTCAAAATATTATTCCGCCAACGAACGACACAAAAGGGCCAACGCACACTAAAACAGCGACACGCGTGGCAGCAGTCCACCATTCTCCGGTACATCGAAAATCAATCAAAATCTGTGCCGATCGGCCGTACCTGTCTATCAATAAAGTCAACAAAACAATATATGAAAACCCTCCCCCTCCCCTCAATTGTTTAGCCAATGTGTGCGGAAGTTAATTACTCGCTACACGCTTGCATATAGATGCACTTGCACCGAGAGCGACACAATGCACTACCGTTACGTGGCTCCACTTGTTTCTCTTCCGCCGGCGTCCATTGCTCCCAAAAAAACATGCTTCCACCGTGAGCCACTATCACTTGATCACAATCACTTTGGATAATTTTACCGCTGCTGCATGCGAAAGTGGATGAATAGTTTACTTCATAAATCAATTTAGGCACACAATATCACGATCGATGAGTGCGTGTGTGTGTGTGTATTTCATGCTGGGGCACGATTATCCTTGCACCGACGGTATAGCAAGCGATGGAAAGCAGTCAACTATCACACCGATGCAATGAGCGGATGTTATTTTAAGCTCGTGACGGGCATATTGATTTTTTTAGTATCTTTGCCACTGAAATTGAGCTGCGTGACTACGTTGAGTGAATGGAAAAGCTGTCCCACCGAAACGGTAGCTTGTATCTCCAGTACGTAATGAAGTCTATATAATCTGCTTCATAAAAAAGAACCTGCGCCACTCTATCCTTCCCCCCCCCCCCCAACAAAGGACAAAAGAACAGACAGCGAGGAATAGGAACCAAACCCCGGCACGGGGACCACCGGCGAAACGGCGAATAAATTGTGCCTAATAAATTATAAAACGTAGATAATGCTCATAAATTTCAAACTCTTAAGCAAAGCATTCCCCCGTGAAGTCCTTCCCTCTCCCTTTCCCACACACACACACTGCCAATTGTCTTGAGTTTACCTTCTTTTTTTTAACCATCAACTCATGGCTGGAAAAAGTGGAGCAAAAAAACCTTTGGCCCTTTCAAAATTTGTCATTATTTGTCATTTTGGTAAGCAGTCCGGGATTTGAAGCTCAAGCTGCTTCACCCACGCCTAGCAACCGCTCACCCAAGGGCGGGGCAAACCCCTTTAAGAGCGCTACCTTCCTGCAGCGTGTCACATCTTTCCATACAACTGCCATACCGAAGATGGGGGGAAGGACATCACACCACAAAACACGGGTGGGAAACGGAACGGCGCAGCACACTAATTTATTATTCAATTTGCTTTCATTATTCATAATCTCGTTGCCGCTCCCTTAAAAGCTTTCGTGATCCTCGGGCCCGATTTAAAATCCGACGCCAGCGCTCCGGACCCGGCCACCGGTCCCACCAGGCCGGGGACGGATTATTGCCGTACGCACTGGCGGGAATGGTGACATTCGCAAAACCGTCGCTCGTTGATGTTTTGAGCTGGAGCGATACAGCAGTGAAACGGTACCTGGGGAAACGGTTTCACTGGGAGGAGAGAGGCACAGTACATTGAAAGTTATGAAGCTTTCTTCGGAAACCGTAATCAGCCCTTAATTTTCTCCATTTAGTGTACACGGACGAGCGGCGGTGAGCTTGAGCGCAACCGGGACGCTGCTTCTGACTCTGCATTCTTAAATACATCGTACAACATCAATAAATCAAGCGCATAATCTTGTAGCCGAATGCCGAACACTTGACGCACTTGAGGGCATCTCCTTACGCATACACATACACTAAAAAAACATGCTGCTCATTAAATCATGCCGGTTGGCTTGATGTGTGTGTCCGCTGTTCCTTCCATGCGTGCGGCCTTAATTATTTTCCATGTCAAAACGACAGCAGCATCGCTCACTAATGACAGCCAGGAGCACACGTCTCTCTGGCTGACAATTCGGTTGCTCTCGGTATTTCAAGTTTTCTGACCTTACCTACTCCTCTCTCTCTTTGTGTCTCAGACGCATAACAATGGGTGTAGTAGTGCCGTCGTTGTGCGCTTTTCCCACGGATGGGTGACGAGCGAAAGATATGGCTGACGGACACACTTCGCAGCTTATTAGTGGAAGCGTTTGACAGATGAACGGTTGAAACAAACCTCCCCAATGAACGACAGGACACACATGTCCTCTTCCTCCTGCGGGCATAACGCTCGTGTACACAACGACCACAACGTACAAGGCAAAAAAAACATGATGGAAAGGCAAAGCCAAATGGTCATGATGTTGTTGGATGGGCTTTCTTTTCGTTGATTGTATATTGTTTTTAACTCTCTCTCACTCTTTTTCTCTCTCTATATATCTCCCTCTCTTTCCCGCACTCGACAGATTGTGCGTTCCACGTTTGCCGCCTCGAGTGATGGCGGTCGTAACACGCACACGGCACTGTTATTGCTTTCCTGCCTCCACAGCTCCACAGCGGCTAACCGACCGTGAACAATTCTTCCACCCTGGGCAGCGATGTGCTTCTGACATTCTATTCTCCCTGCCGAAGGAGGGGGGTTTATCACAGAAGCGCATTCGTCTATTCTTTCTTGAAGTTGCTGTGTTGTTGCTCCAAGCGGGCTGAAATAATAGCCCGGGCGAAGGATAAGAGAGAAGCCCCCCTTTTTTTTTGGTTTTGTCTGGGCCGACCAAGTCCACCCCGGTGCCAGCAAAGTTTCGCACGCAACGCATTTGCGTGTCGGATGCTCGCTGTTTGATTGAACCCTTCACTGACATTGACTGGGAGGTTCTTGATGGATGCCCGGCACAGTTGGCGCATGTTGGCGCACACGGCAATCGCACAAATCGCTGAACCGGGCTTGGGAAAGTTTTCTCCAACCACGACAACGATGACTGTTGTACTGTTGGCTCTGGTGGTACAAATTAGAAAAGCGAAAATCTATTGTTCGTGTGACATCCAACTTTTACGCGCTGGGATGGCGAAGCTGAATGTTAGAAATGAGTTCTATTTTTAGAGACAGCGCATGAATGTTATCTGTTACGAAGATCTTTCCTAATTGCTGCTAGCTCTTTTGAAGGGGTGGAATGATCGTTTTTCTATACGAACGCATTTTAAAGATAAATTTTCAATTAACATTATTATCAACATCAACAATTCAATATCATCGCTTTAGAGAAACTTAAACCTTTCTCTATTGTCTCCTTCTTTTTTCATATCCTTTTCTTTTCCTTTTTTCTGTTATATATTATACCTCTTCTTATACTTCTATTATTTCTTCTTTTATTTATTTTTATTTTATTAACAATGCTATTAATTTTTGCTCCTCTTTTTTTTACTTTCGTTGTTTCATCTTTCAGATTTTCTTTATGGTTTTCCCTTTTTCATTCTGTTTCTCCTTTTCATATTTTTTCTGCTTTCTTTTCTTCTTTTTCTTCTTCTTCTTTTTCTTCTTTTTATTCTTCTTTTTGATGGTGTTTTCTTGTTTTAATCCATTTTATCTATTTGCTGATATCCTCGGTTTTCAATAGTTTATCATTCATAAATTAGCTTTTTTCCATAGATTCTATTTTAATATTTTTAATTACTAAATAATTTTAATGCAGACAACTATTTGATTGAAAGCTTCACATTGCGACAAGCTAATGCAAGACTAAAGCTTCACTAAAATTCAACATTCTCTTTTCGTCTCATTTGATAGCCTTCTGAAAATGTAAAACAAAACAAATGTGCCGTACTTTACGGCCATAAATACATAATATATTGCTGCAGTCGTGTTTTATCGGATCTAAGCCTGTACCACGCTCCTTCCTCAGTGTGTAATTTGCACCAAATTTATTCAGCACATTCACAAATTCCTCCTGCTGCACTGAACGGGCTGCATTATCGCGCCTGGCCGAAATCAAGATTTCCTCGCAGCACCAAAACCAGAAGCAGCCTTGTTTCGTGCCCTTTTCCAAGAAAATCGAACATAAGCTCTTCCCTCGTTGCGGGTAACTATAAGTCCACATGTTTCTATTATTTTTCTTTTTCGATTCGCATGCTCGTAACCTTTCCCACGGAACGCAAAGGCGTCATTATTTTATTCTGTTCCTGTTCCGCTCGTCAGTGGCCCGTTACAGTGGAATGTTGCTTGGTACACAAACCTTGTAAAAAAAAGTGCGGCCGGTATCTCTCACACACACACACCTACGGTAAGCGATCGGGTGCCGATTTTCGGCAGTCGGTCGACCTTCGTAACGCCCGGTTATGCTAATAAATCTCCAAGTCAAGGTTTTTGTTTCCATCGTTTCTGGAACCTGGACAACCCCTTAGTTTTTTTTTGTTTTGTTTACTCTCTGCTCTACCCTTACCACTAATGCTTTTGTCCGATGTGCCTTGTTTCCTGCAAGAGGGGCCTATCTCTTTTTTCATCCGGTTTTCTTTTTTAAGGCATTTTTTCGCTCTCTCGATCCGTCCGTTCCGTAAGAACGGGGTATCGTTTCTTTTTCCGTTGCCGACGGCCTAAGGACTAACTATGTATGTTAGCCGTGCCTGTTCAGCTTAACCCACAAAGGGGAAATGGACAGTTCCTTTTTTTTTACGTTACATTGCTTCCCCAAATTCTTTCTTTCTCCCATTACACGCACCGATGTTTCGTTATCGTCTGCAAGCATGTAATACGGTTTCGTAAGAGTATAATTAGCACCATCACCGTGGCTCGGTTGGTCCGTTAGGGGTTTTTTTTTCGGTGGCTTGCTGTCTTCTCGTTTCCCTAATTTCGGTGCTGCGCCCTGTTCCGCTGCTCAGTGGCCCCACATAATTGACTTTTATTGCCACCCGTATGGAGGGCGCAATGATACCGATACAGTGTCTACCGGGCCCGGTCCGTGTAGTAGGAAACTGTGCACGGGCTGTGCTCTGTGCAGTGTGTTATTAGATAGCGTAAGTAAAGTAGGGCAGCTTGTGCGATTGTTACCGCAGCACTGGCAATAGAATACTGCACTTTTCCGCAAGGAGCGAGGGAGGCGCGTTCGGTAGTGACCGCCAGGATGCTAATGCGACGGCACTGTATGGTAATTATCCACCTGTTTCCCCCGTTTATGTGGCATTGGTCGCAGGAATGAAGGTAAATGTGAAAATAAATTACAATTATTGCTGCAATCAGCAGCAAATCGTTTGTTCCTTTGGGCTTCTTCATTTGCATAGCAGTGTAATGCAATATTTCAGCAAGCTTTATTGGACGAAACAGTAATAAAATTACCGTCATCAACGAATCGATCGAAATTTTAACCACCTTTTCATTCCTTTCCGGGCTTTTTTTCTGTCCAGCTCAACCCCTCAAATCAGCTGTGAAACCATCTTCTAAAATAGCGTCCAAAAATAAAGCCATCCCAACCGATCTCGACCCAATTTCTCCAAGATCGGCAAACGCCCGATCGGCGTCCTGCTCCACGCGAGACACTTGCGGCGACATCAAATTTAAAAGCTCCTATCACTTTCTTTCCCTTCCCTTTTTGCTTTGGCAAGGCACTGCTCGCTCTTCCGTTTTTTCAATTACCAAATCACTTCCCCCAAGTCGCACTGCAATCCCCAAAGCGGCGCGCCGGCCCTATCCGCACGACAATGTACATCCCGCTGAGGTCGAATGTCAATCACGGCAACCACCGACACCGCTCGCCGCTGTATTGGGGTCTAAGAAATTTAATTAAAAATATCGATTATTCCGGAACCGGGAAGATGTCGTGCGCTTTGGGGGTTGTTTCGGGAGAGAGATTTACATACAGCTGTGGAGTACACCAGGTCGGCACGGGAGTCGACCTTAACCGGCTCGGAAAGTGGCCGACATTTGCTCCCTTTTTTGGTTGGTCGGCGATGGCGGACGAAGCTTTTGGGGCGTTCGGGTTTGAGTGGACCGTTTTCATGTTTCCTGATAATCCTTAAGAACAGTGTACAAGACACAACAGTGTACGTACTGCAGGCGGATTGTAAGCTTCTAGCGCGCAGGGCATGGCATTATTCTGCTTGACAGAAACGTTCGAAAAATATTGAGATTGCAATCAGTTTAATTAAACAGTACAGAATGTCTGCACAATCTCATTTATGTACAGATTCATTTATACAACTATTCCAATACTCAAGTCTCATCTCGTTTCCTCTATTTGTTTTCTTATATCAACTTGCAAAGCTCCAAACGCGTACGCCACCGTAAGAAACCGTACAACATGCTGCCTGCTTCCGAGCGCCACTTGCCCTTCGACCCCGGTGGTTGCCCACCACAACCTATCGCAAAATAATTTCATAAATTCAATTAAAAACTTGTTTACTAGGTTTAAATCACTTTTTCTTACGGGGATGGTGTGTCTATCGTCCCTGTGAAGGAGCGACATCCTCTACCACCACCACCGTGCTCAGCATCTTACCCATTTTAAGCTGGGTAAACGGTGAACTGAGATAGGATAATGAAACAATTTGCTACTTCAACAGTAAGGTGGTAGTTAACACTACAAAACGGAATGACACAACACACTGTCTTGCCCTTTCCTCGTGGAGCATGGGAGGCATTCTTCCGATCGACAACAACTAAACTACTCGAATTGTTTCAATCCTCTGTCGCCCAACTACACAGCTTGCAGTGCAAAAGTGTAATCAATTTCATCGCCCCAAAAAAAAGCTCTTACCACAAAAAAAGAATACCAACTCCAAATCCCAAGCATACTTCCACGCCCGAACCGAACACAGGCCGGGAGGGGGACAATCAGCAAATTGCGCTTCCGCTTAATTGCTGTAATTTATCGATATTCGCTTCCTCTTCGCTTCACGTGAGCCAACCGTCGCTGTTCCGATGGCGTTAATTAATTCTATTACCTTTGTACACCATCACCCTTTAGCACCCGGTTAAGCGTTTGCTTCGCGAATAAAAGTGTTCGAGCCGCGAAAAAGCGCCCTCGGCACTACGCTGCTGGTGGTGGTGATGGTGGCGAAGAGTTATTTATTTGCCGTCATTTGTCACTCAGAGATCACTAGAGAGCGTTCTTCGGACTTGGTTTCCTTTTTGGAAAACAATCCTCAAAACAACTGAAATCCAGCGCCCCAAACACCTTAATGGGGAAATGGTGAGCTGGAAAGCGACGGCCCACTTAGATTAGAACTTTGCACCATTCCTATCGGACACACCACGCTTCCGTTTTCAGCTTTTGTTCCCCCCCCCCCCCCCTATTTGGCCCGTCAAAACAACCCCAACCATGGTTCACAGTTGCCGTTGGTAGTATAACCCCACCCGGCCAAAGGTCCTCCTGTGTCCTACAACCCGAAGCAGGTCGAAAACGGTAGCGTGCTGTAGGTAAATTTAGGGGTTTGACCTTCAGAAAATTTTTGCCAATTTAGCTCCGCTGTCACGAAAGCTCCCTGGCGATGAAGCTAATTTGCCAAAGACGGTGTGCCCCGGTAGCAAACTGTCTACCAGCCCGACCGTGCCCAAGCCGATGGTGCCGAATGAGTGGAATTGGAGCTATTATACGAACCGTTTGTTGGATGTGTCACGGGATCGTTGTGTTGTTTTTCGGTGCGACGGGAACCTGACGGTGATGTTAATTCAATTGCAACCAGGTGGTTGGGGGGGGGGGAGGAAATGGAGGGTGTGAAAACATGGCAAGCATTATATTTTTGGAGGAGCCTGGCAACAACTGGGCTGGTCTCTCCACACACACACAAGTGCTGCATGCTGAAATGCGATAACCTCCGCGAAACCCCACGGCAAATTAGCTTCGAAATAATTCTAATCGTGTTATGTTTAATTTCACTCCAGCACGCTATCATCATTACACTCGATTGTTGATACATTTCGAAGCCAGTTTTTTTGCTTTTGCGGCGAAACAAGTGCACCAAATTTCGACACGAATTTAATCTTATTAATTTTGAATTTGGAGTCCCTAAATGCCTCGTTCTCGTGAAGTTCTACGAAAGGCGAAAACAAACTTCCCAAGTGACATTTGCTCGAAATTATTTTTCCATATCTGCTCGACTAGTACTCGATACGCCTTTAATTATGGATTTGTATGTGATCGAGTGTATTGAATGCGCCAAGATTATGTGTGTTCGTAAATTAGATGTTCTTCTATTGATAGACGATGGTGTCGAACCCATTTAACATTCAATGCTTTGGGTTTTGTTGAGAATTGAAGGCCACTTTTTTATAACATTCTTTTGAAAAATTCAAGTATTTTTAAAATATAAAATGGCTACATGAACATTTATAACGATAAGAATCGTCATTTCCAGGTGAAATTACAAGAAATCGACGAAAAAGTCGCACCACAGATGGTTTTAGAGGCCTTTTTCTAAATTCCGTTAAACTGGTGCAGTTTAACGGAAGTTTAAGGGAAATTGTTCGAATTCCCAATTATTTGTGCTCGAAAATGTCAATTCCGAAATAAAATAACGTCACACAAAATTCGATTTTGTTTTTCATGGAAAATCAAAGCTACGAATGTAAAATGATCACACCCACAAATCCGCAATTTCAGGAGTATCGAGTACTAATCGAGCAGACATGGAAAAACATTATCGAGGAAATGTCACTTGGGTTGGGTTCTCTTTGAAAATTGTTAATCATTGTTTCGAGCAGTTTTCGAGCAGTTGAATAAAATTTTCTTAGAATAATAAATAAAACCTTTTAAAATGCATTCCAGAAATTGATTACAATCATGCAAATCGTCACAGCATATTGAAACCAATATCTTGCACTCTTACCACTTCTATCGCTCGGACCACTCTGCCTGCCCGGCGGGAAATAAATTTCCATAGAAAACGGTGAACGCAACATTCACTAAAAGCAAAACGCCTTCGGCGACAGTCACCTTCGAGGAAACTAGAAGGGGAGTAACGACGATGGTGCAATGATTATACCGTGGATTGTCCCACCGCTTCCGGCCATCGTAGGCCTGGCAGCAGTTGCTATAAATAGCTTGCCATTTTAAATTAAACTTCAAGTAGTGTTCAAGCTTTCTGCACAAAATACAGCCGTATGGCTGGGGGGAAGAAAGAACGAAACCTTGGCTAGCGTTCGCTGTTCTATCCTTTCGTACTGTGAGTGTGTGTGTGTGTGTGTGTGTGCAAAAGAGTTTCCCTCAGTCACGAAACCGGTTAGCCCGGCACTGGTAGCATAATCGTATTGCAGTAGAGCTTGTCCCCGCCGTCGAGAAGTCGGAGAAAATGGAAGTGCAGATGCTCCACCCGGACCCGGGTGATTTGTATATCGTTTCAAATTCAATAAGGAACCAACTAGAAGTGCTCGGCGAGTGCCACAACGGAGGTGCCGTGGAGCAAAAAGCCCGCAACACTGAACGGATTGTAAAATGAAAAGGGGTAGAAGCAATAACCAAAAAAAAAACCCCTCTCCGTCTTGAAGACGGACAGCGACGAAGTTACGTCGTTTGTCAGCCGGGACGTGCACATGTCATGGTGCAGATTTTCCGACTTTTGTCTGCGAAAAAGGCTGCATTTGGAAAGAAAATGACAGAGAGAGAGAGAGAGAGAGAGAGAGAGAGAAAAAAAAGGAGAAAATAAAATGCAGCAAGAAAATGGAGTGACACCGAAAAACATGACCCACAAGAACCGCGGGGAAACATCGAAAGGGAGCGTCCCTTTTTTACCCTTATACTTTTCAAGTGGTCGCTTTTACGCTTTTTAAACCGTTCCTATGTAACGTTGGATGGTGGTCATAGTTGAAAAATACAGCTTGCTTCCTTTTCCAAAGCTCCATACCGGAAGCAAAACAGTAAATTACATAAAAAAATGTGCTACAGCTTACAACTCGTTACCACTATAATCCGGTTGCCAAAAATTTGAATAACCACTGTTGTACGGTTTCTTTACGATAAGACGCCCTACCTCCCATCCTCAACATCGAGGCACGCATTTCATTTCCTTCGAAACCCCTTGGAGGGACGGGATCGGCAAAATCGAACCCAAATCCCAATCTTCTTACTGGTCAAATAATAAGCGCAAAACCGTTACGTGGTGGTACGAATTCTATTGGATGTTCATCATTTTTACACGATGATTGTGTTTTTAATCCCGAATGCAGCAAATTGAAAAGGAGGGAAAAAACGACCCCCTCTCGCTTTACCAGGCCACCAGCGAAGAAAGTTAATTCGCTTCCACGGGCTCTAGGCATTAACCGTACGGCGGGGAGGGAAGGAAGGAGGAAACAACGGAGCGCGCACGAGATGTGGCAAAATTATTGGCACAACCGCCATACTTTTGCAATCGTCCCACGGACGGAGGGACGCCGGCCAGCGTCAACGGACCGGAGCCGTTTTATGGTTTCCCTAGTACGTTCCCGTGTTCCGGGTGGGGGGTGTTTCCAAAGGGGGCTGGGCGGTGGTGGCCAACTTTACGTCCGAAAGGTTTCCTGCCACTTCGTGGTTTTCTGGACCAAGCAAAATCGATTACTACAACCGTACCTCACACTCACTCACTTTGCCGTGCACGTGCACACTTCGTCTGCCGGCGTGCCGGCCTGGGCATATTGGCCCAGCAACGCAACGTCAACAAACTTTGCTTGCTTGCTTGCTTGGTTGTAAAGTGAACTCGAAATCGCACAGCTTACCGAAAGAAAAAACAAACTGTGGCACAGGAAGCACAGGAAAGTAAGGAAAATGCGGCACTACAGCAGCAGCAGCAACAGCAATCGATAGCCGTTTCCGTTGTATAAAGTCAAAGCTTGCCGTGCGCGCACTGGTCGTCGTAGCTTGCCGTGGAATTCACACGACACCGGTTTAGCACGAAGAACGTAGTGTCGTTTACTTTTACAACCGGCTTTAATTGATTATTTCGGGCATTGAAGTGCGAAGCGAATGAAATGAAAATATTATTAATGATGGAGGGATGAGGTTAAGTTTGCCCTGTTCTCTCTCTCTCTCTCTCTCTCTGTCTCTTCTTTTCTCTTTTTTCTCACAAACGAGCTCTCATTTAATTTACGTTCATTTTAATTTTTAACAGTTGAAATTGAAACTCGGCCTCAGCACAATTTTTCGATCGAAAAAAGTCGATAGGCGCTCACATAAAACTGACAGTATAACTATTTCTTTCATACCCCTACATGAAGTCGATTCTCATCGAGTTCAGTATTTAGTGTAGGCAAACCATTTTTTTTAATAATTAGGAAATGTTTTTTATCACCCAAAACATTGAAAAAAATCAAAACAATTACCAACCTGCTTTTACAAAACTTTTTTCTAAAACATCAACCTTGAATTATGGAATTATTCTGCTATTCGAAAATTTCGGCAGCTTAATGCATTGCGGATTTTGTGCCATAAAAAGCGGAATGATCGAATTTTTGTAGCATAATTCATTTTGCTCGTGAGTGTCATGGTATACCAGTTTTTAAAAGGACGAGTAAAATGAATACCTTGACGGATAAATGAGTGTTAAATGACACCAACATGACAGCCGGATCGGATCGATCGAATGTTTTCGATCGAAAAATTGTGCTAAGGCCAACTACTGATTACTAAGGCCAACTACTGGAACATCAAAACGGGAGTTGTCATTGGGTTAGGAGGAGCAATGAAAATACATTTCTTCTCCGATCTGAAACAACAGTCTTTTCATTCAAGCGAAAAGGTTTTAGGGCAACGTTGAGGTTCGATCTCACGTCTAGCTGTGTACAAGAGTGAGCGCTTAACACGACGCTACGAGGCGCACGCTGCTATGGGGACGTTTGGGAAGCTCCAGGTCATTCGTTATATCTGCAAACGTTTACAGTAAAGTTTATCTTTGATTTTTCTCTTCTTTATGCAACTCATTCTTTGGATTAGTTTTTCTTCAACCCAGCTTAAGTTGATCCATGTTTTCCTTATTTGAAAGAAAACCCCTTTTCTCACTTCATCTTACAAAACAATCTAACCAATTGTACCAAAAAACTTATAAACGGATTATGACAACATAAACTATATCGAATGGACAGTTTCAGCCCCTCGTTTCCGCGTGCTATATATTTCTAAAAGAAAAACGAGCTTGACGTGTAAACGACTACGACTGCTACGGTTCGCACCAGGAGGAATAAAGTTTAATGCAAAACTTTCCCCGCTCAACTAAACCCATCATCAGCATCGAAACGGTTCGCTGATGGGAAAGCTTTCGCAATAAACAGCGCTAGAAACTCTTGACAGTCCCCACACGCTGAAAACACATAATACACACACATACACACCCAAGGTAGTGTTGACCGTTGACGTGGTGTTCGCCTAACGCTCTAACGCCAACTACGGGGGGAAACGGCACACGTCATCTAGCACTTTACTACCAGGAAATAGGGTGGGGAGAGGATGGAGTTGTGTTCTACGAATAGGAAAGAAGCATTACAACATGTACGCTTTCCATCGCCACACACAAACACACACACACACACACGTACAAAGTCGTCAATGGGGTGTAGAAAGAAGCTCCCGTTATGATATGTTTATCCTTCGCTCTCCCCGGCTGCGGCTTCGTGTTAAGCAAATGGCACACGGTTTGTAACACGTTTCGTGGCAGGTGTGCGAAGGGTGGCCAAGATACCGGGAAAATCCTTTACCAACCTGATGACACCACCTTCTAATATGTGTAGCGAGCAGAGCTCAAAGCCACCCAACGCGGGTGGTGTAGCGCAACACGAAAAAAAGGGGAACCATCATGTCTCCAGCAAAAGGGATGATAGGATACTAAAGAAGGATCCCACCTCCGGTCCCAGGACCCCAGGATCATTGATGGGGGGAAAAGCAAATGGACTGCGAATCGGTTACCATTTCCATCTGCCCATGTAAACGTTCTTACCGAGCAGCAGAGCTCTCGTTAGAAGGTGTTCTTGGTGCGCTTCGCACATCACAGCTGCCATAACTGTCGAGCTCTGCCAACGTCTCAGACGTGGAATTATGTGCTCTCCTTTCCGCTCCTGTCATCCGGGGGCATGCCCCAGTTTAACCGCTTCTGCGAATGTCGTTCAATCTATAAATTGATGTTCGATGGGTGTGATAGAGCCGCTCGGTAGCGTTTTTGCCGTTGCGCTAGGGAAATTAGTTTAAGTGTAAAGTCGATAAGCTAAGCTGCTTTTCGAACACACTCACACACACACACTTCACACTCTCCATGTGCAAGATGAATGTTTTTCGCCAAAAAAAAACCCCGCATTAGGACAGCCCGGGTGCTGAAGTGCTAATTTTAATCCTAGTGGAAACCAAAAATAAACTTTGCACCAACTCCTCTCCACACTTCGGCTCCGGCAATACGATCATCATGGCACATTATACACATGGATCCTTTTACACCACATCACACATCCTTCAGCTGGTGCCACTTCAGAGGGAGGTTGTTTTTTTTTGTTGTTGGCCACTACAACCCTACACGAAAGAGTTGAATAAAATATCAACAGTTTTTTGGGAGGGTGTGTAACGGTGGTATGCCTTTGAAAGACTGTGTGTGTGTGTGTATGTGCGTTCAGCCAATAAAAGTTTTGCTCGTCGCCATGCTTCCCCCAAAGGCACTCTCAAGCACCCAACAGGTGTTGGGGTGCGAAATGGGAGATCCCAAAAATCCCCCCTTTCTCCGTGGGGAAGTTTCAGCAGCAGGAATGCCCTTTTCTGGCCCACACACACACATACACTTATTGAAAGGCGTTTCATTCGGATATCCGATTTCCGAGTCCGCTCGATTCGGGAGAAAGGGAACGTGTTATAAAAAAAAGCCGTGTTGGCTCGAAATACACACCAGACCACAGGTGGGTGACGGTAGGGATGGTAAAGAACAGGGACCCTCTAAGCCAAGCCTTAGCTTCGCTCTTTTTAGGGTGCGCAAAACAGCGAAACGCTAATGGCTACAAGCCGGGCCTTTAGAAATGCTGCTCAATGTTCGGAGGTTCGATTCTAAGCTTTCTTCCGTGCGGGCCCCTTTTTTATACATTTCACTTGTGTGCCTTTTCACTTCCTTTACTTTCGGTTTTTTTTGTCTAGTTAGAGTTTTGATTGAGAATTTAAAAATTCATGCAAAAGCCGGAACCCACAAACGAAAAAAAACCGTTCGCCGGGTTATGCTTCGCTTCATGGAACGGTTCTTTCCAGCCCCCAGTACCTTATAGCTTCAACCGAAGGAAAATAATAAAAACCTTCCAGTGTAGATGTGTGCGGTGTAACAGTTTGTTCAAATGGGAAAACGGAACCAAAAGAATAGAAAGGAGAGAGTGTGCTAGAGAGAGAGATAGACAGAGAGAATGAGGGAGAAAGTTTTGCTTCCAAACAGCCGAATTAATTTGTTGACCATGGAGAACGATGCAAATATTTACGATGGTATGGTAATTGGGGAGCACAAAAAAAACAAGTCAACGTAGGTTTGGAATTTGGAGTTATGGAAGAGCATAAGTACGAGAAGGAATAAAAATCAAAAATTATGTTCGGCCCAATCGATACCGTGACAAGTTTTTCATTTGCTGAATGAAAAAGCCTTTTTTTTATAAAATTAAAACAATAATTTATGTTAAATGTAATTGTTAACACAGCTAAGTATTACTTGCACCATGAGCTACCACTATCTAACACGTGCGCCATCACGTGTGCAGTTCACAAGAACAATGAACCCCTTAGCAGCCATTATCGATACGGCACATTGTATTTTATTGCTATCGCACCATTACGCATGAATCGAATTATCCGCAATAGATAAGAAGAAATCGTTACGTATTTCTTGCGATCCCATTCTAGGTGCTACAGTAAAGGTTTCTTCTTCCCTTCCCTCCGTGGGGGTCGATACGTGTAGCACAGTAAAATGTGTAACAGACCCCTCAGGACATTCCAACACACTGATAAAACGTTCACCATCACCACCACCACCACCACTGCCGCACAACAGAAAGTACAGACGATTATGCTAACCACCCGTGTTAACCTACATTTCCACTCCTCGTCTTTGTTAACGATGATTCGATTCTGTTTGATTCGTAAGACTCGTTTGCAATCGTCACCACAGTCCCGCTTTGACCTCGGTTTGACGGCACCAGTCCAAACGGAAACTGCCTGGAACGGGCGTTAACTTACTTCAATAACCTCTCGCTGGTGGGTAGCTATCTCCCGGTACGATTGAATTGCTACCACCACCTTTTCCCTCCCCATTTACTCGATGAGCGCAAAGAAAAGCGCATTTGTGTCCACAATGGCCTGGGGGCGGGCAACATCGCAAGCGAATGCATGCGAATGTTGCTCCCCTTTTTCCGGAAGGAAAAGCTGGAATGATGCAGCAACACCACCACCACCACCACCACGCGGAGATAAGGTTAGCGGAGTTGTTCGGATTAGCCTAAAGCGTTATTCTTACGCTTCGAATGAAAGGTTGCGGAATCACACGCTGCACCACAACTGCGTACGACAGAAAAAAAGGAAACACGCGATTGAGCTAATGCGAATCTTTGCAACGCACAGTTCCTGAATGTTATCATAAACATCCTTGCCAGGTTTCCCTAGTTCAAGGAGGAGCGTACAGCAAGAATCGATACCAAAAATCAAACTCTCTTTTGCGCCGCACGAACGTACGATAAACACGCGCAAACCCCGACTAGGCTTTTGCTCGCCTGGCGTACAAACGCACAGCCCGAAGGCAAACAAACTTTCCACACTGCGGCCACTTTTGTAGGGCATTCCGATCCGATTCGAATACCCGTACCGATACCGCTATCTCGGTATCATTTTGGGCCGTCCCTTCGATTTGCCCTCCGGGCGCCGGTACGCGGTTGTGTGGAGTATTGACATGCCCAGGATGTCCCGGGTTGATTCGGTTTTCCACACTACAAATATGTACCCCGTACCGCTCGGGCGTCTTCTGATCGAGTTTTTGCCCCACCGGCCCGTCGGTCTAGGTCGGGCTGGGTGTATTATCGTTGCCGGCAGGAAATCAAACGAACTCATTTCCCGTAAAGCCGCAACACGCGCGAACATCGGTTCTTCGAACGATTTCGGATTGATTTGCCGCTTTGCTGTGTGTGTGTGTGTTGATGTTGTCCTTTTTTCGTTGAATTTTCTAATCGCAATGGGGAGTTCGTTGTGGCTTTAAAGAAGGACTGACCTGTTTAGCTTTACTGTATTTGTATTTTCCTTCCAGCATTTCAATTTCGCTTTATCCCAAATCGTCTGCTTACGTTCTTGAACAATCTTCCTTTTTCTTCCACAGTCAACCGAACGTATGATCAAAGCGGCAAATGATAACAGTCATAACGTACAACACACATCAAACAACAACAAAAAATCAATTGCTCCATTTGCCAAAAATATCCTTCCCAAGCGCCAGTTTGCGCCCAAGCCATTGCCGGCCGTTCGTCCCAGAGATTCCGGTTGCGTACGCATGGAGCGTTCCATCATTCCGAATGATATCGTGCGCTCCTCGGTACGGGCACGGTGGTTACCGGCATTTTCCGGACTTACGTATTCCTCGTCGACCATGCAGAGAGCAGAGAACCAAAAAACAATGAACCACTCCTGAGGGACTCGTAGGAACCGCTCCGACCCCGAAAAAAGCTGCATAAAAAGACGTAGTTCGTTCGGTGAATCTTCTCTCCCCATGCCCACAAACACGTGCCAAAGCTGGCTGTATCATTGGCATGTAAAGACCCCTGTAGTCTGGTGTATGTGTGTGTGTGTGTTT
This sequence comes from Anopheles quadriannulatus, assembly GCA_000349065.1. Lineage (NCBI taxonomy): Eukaryota > Metazoa > Arthropoda > Insecta > Diptera > Culicidae > Anopheles > Anopheles quadriannulatus. The sequence goes on from KB665732.1 coordinate 3,392,899, forward strand.
GAGCGTTAAAGCTAGCCGGGAACAGCAGATCCCGTGCTTGTGCGTCGCAAACGAAGTGATGTAGAGCATCGTAGAAGAACACAAAGCCCGGAATGATACCGCTTCACGTGAAGTAGACACACGTAAGTATCCAGTTTAAGCGTTTAATATGTAGATCCATTGAGAAGAATGTTTATGGCGTCCGGGAATAAGGAGAAGGGCACACACATACCCACATATACACAAAAACCCTTCGTCTGGAGCAGTCTCTCGGGAGTCCAGGTTCAGGGCTTTTGCAAACCTACTCGAGCACGATTCCAGCCGTCGAAATCGACCTGCAGAAGGAATCGTTCTTTGATCAGCATTCAACATTCTCATATTGCTCTTAGTGGTGGTGGGTGTAGTATGCTAATCAGCATATCTACTCCCAACCGATGCAAATGTCGCCTCGTTCGCCGTCCGTTTCGTCATCCCGGACCCTTCGGAATGCACTTTAGAGGATTATTTACTTTGCGGGGGAAATTGCATTGACGTCACCATCAAGTCGAACCATTTAATGTACGATCGAAGCGCGCAATGTACACGGTGCATGGCATGAAACTAATCCCCCATTTCCAAACTGTAATTAATACGAAATTAAACATTACGCTCTTACGTCTGTAATTTCGCTCTCAGCCCAGTTTCATCGACATCTTTTGAATTGCTTTAGAAACTTTTGGAAAATACAACTTCACCTTTGCGCCTCGTGGGTGTGTTTTTGTTGTTGTTGTGTACGGATAAACCCCGAACGCCTGGTGGGAATGGGCCGTACCCGTTCGTAATGCCGCCCACAATCGCAATCAATCACTCGAGCCAATTGCTTCGCTCCATATGTAAGCAATTTCATTCGCAGACCCAAGAGTTCCCTTTCGAGCAAGGAAAGAACAGCACTGCACCGCACCGGCAGCAACGACAAGGGAAGAAGACGTGAGGGTCCCCATAAAATAAAACTGCCACTGTCGGGCGACAGTTCATTAATTATTCCCCGCGGCGAAAATCACTTTACCCTTTCCCTCTCTCACACATAACCCCATTGCACATTGTAATTGTCACAGTGTCGCAAGACGAGCGAGAGTTGATGGTGGTTGTGGTAATAGTTGTAGTTATTTTTGGACATTATGTTTCACAGATGCAGTTTTTGGTTTCGGACTTGGCTGGAACTGAGGCGTTTTGAGAAACATTCTAGCCAGCTTAAATTGCAGTCTTTCGTCGTAAAGAAAATGGTTTAATAGAAACATTTTCCTTGATGTATTTAGGTACTTAGGTGTGTTTCTTAGGCATGTTACATATGAAATAATATTCAAGCCCATTTATCTGGCAAGTACATCTGAGCACATGCCTGAATAATTAAAATCTAAAAGATTATTTTGTGAATGTACAATTTTTAATGTTTTATTATTATATTGTACTAGCTGTTTTACCCGGTTTCACACGGGATAAAATTGATGTCTCGTTTTAATTAGAAATAGAAGAATTTGCAATCCGAGGAGTACAAAAACAATGACTACAATGATTACTATGATGGGTTTGGGTACCACTGAGTCTTTGGTTTACCAAGGAGTTTGTTGGACCCATATACCATATACAGGTACTCCCCGATATATGCTATGAATGCGGACTGGAGGCAATCGCGCATCTCGAATATTAGTGTAAGTTGAATTTCTACGTTTTCGGTCAAATTGTAGCTAAATTTCGTATCATTCTGCTTGAAGGGGTAGGTTTTAGCCATTAGTTAATTAGTTATTTGATCTGATTTCAACGAAAAATTACAGTTTTGTACCATTTGAAATGGTTTTTAAAATTCGACCAAAAGGGAATTTTTTGTGAGTTTGACATTTGTTGTGTGAAATTAGTATAAGAACTGTAAAATTAAGAAAATCGCTTTTGGCGAAATTGCGTATATCGTGTATGGGGTATATATTTAGTTGTATGGCTTTTGCAATGGTTTGTTTTTGCAGTTATTTTGCATTTGACATTCGATTTGTCAAATTTTTACAATTTGCTCAAAGAACTGTCAAATTTAGAACATACCGTATACCAAAATCTGTTCTGATATTTTTCATACTTAAAATTCTTAAACTAATCCTCCATTTCTACCTTTCCACTTCTACAGTAGTTCCCAAACTAAACTAAACGAAAGTTACTCAATCACATGTTAAAGTAAATGCTTCACTACGAGCAGGAAAAGCAACGCTAGTGGCAAAAAGGAATATAAGAAGTGAAAACAACATCAGGAAACTCGTTATCGAGCCTCCATCTACACGCGTTCGTGTGTGTGTGTGTGTGTGTCCCAGGGTGTGTAGCTTTTCTGCACATCGGCTAGGTGTCCCTCAGTACCTGCTGATGAGGATATTATTGGTCCTTCGAGAGAGTGTGAAAGAGGGAGAGAGAGCCGGATAATGTTGGCCATCGTGTGTGAGCGCGCGCGAAGCGAAAGTAATAACATTATTTCTTATTACGTGAGTAATTTAATTAATTATTTAAACGCTGCCACCTAACCGGTAGTTGATTTTTATCACGCACCGCACCACATCTAAAACCCGGACACACCGAAAAGGTGCAAACAAGTGTGCGTGTGTTTGTTATCGAATGTTGGGATCGTAAGGAACATTTGGATAGGTAGGCTGTGGGTTTTGCTACTCGTCGTTGATCGTCTTTTGCGTACCATTCACAACTGTGCTCGTATGCGCATACGAATGCTCGCAGTTCCAGGCAGCCGTCCCTTGATTTGTATGTATATGTTTGTCTCCAGTACACCAATAAATACAGCACAATGTCTTTTTATAGCAATGTCCCCTTTTTTGTTTTTGTTTTGTTTGGATGGTTATTCCATTTTTTACCAAACATTCTCAACCGGGGAATGTGTGCGCCATGCCGTGTTTGAATAATTTCCTGTCATATAGTTACACCACACCGGTGCTGTAAACACCTTGTGCAATAGATCACGGAGGAACGGCCCACGCTCCCCCAGGTAAGCGTTTTGTTTACACAACTGTTTGCTTAGCGCAGGGCGCATAAATAATCATCTGCACCCTGCTCTAACGCACACACACCCTGCCCTGGGGGGACTTGCGGGAAGAGTCGAGGATTAGCGGCGAGAGAGAGTAGAGAGCTCTCACACGGAGCTTTTCACACCTGACCGGTACAGTTTTCTTCGTTATTTTATTTAGTCACACATACACACCGGATTGGATAAACAAAATCTTCCTCCCATATGTCCCCAACCTCTCATCCCACGCAACGGTGCAGCATCCAAATGAGCTAGCTAATGATTTTATGACTAAACTCCGGCCCCGGCATCTTTAAAGAGTGGGGGTTTTAAGTCCCCCTTTTTCTCTCTCTCACACACACACACATCCTCCACAGCCACCTTTCCTGTGACCGCTACACCCGCTTTTTGGATGACCCTTTACACCCCATCACTCCTGTCACGGGGGTTTCGTCGTCATGTCCGTCGCTCGGCTCTGAAGAAGCGACAGGACAACCGTGCCTTGCCGTGGGAAAACGGTTTCAAAATACGGGAAGATAAATATTTGTCGACTTCGGCTTCGGTAAACAAACCCGGGCTCGTTTCACATCGTACCGTACCGGTTGGAGTTTCTTTCTCGTTCTTTTTTCCACTTCCACTTCCACTTCCAATTTAGCATATACACCGCTACTACCCAGGGCCGAGCTACCTTTTGCCGGTAAGGGATAACCGAGCTTTGCGTACACCGCACACCGTGCAGGGCTCCTGTCCTACATCCTGTTGCAAAGTTCGGGTTGGTCACCGCTTTTTTGCTGCTTTTTGCACCGTTCAAACATTGCGCCAGAGAAGCACGATACCACGAGCTACACGATATACAAGAGCCCGACAGACAACATCCTCTGATGGCAGACATCGTCAACCACTTCACGGTTGACAGGGTGTGTAAAATCGTTCACTCTTTAAGCATCAGCCCCCGGGGCCGCCGACGCTACCGGGCGTCTCCATCTGTGGGTGATGTGTTTTCCCATCCAACCAGCCACCAGACGAACCCTCATTACGGACACTGTTATACACACAGACACACACAGAGCCATGCACAACGCATTACACTCTACTGCTAAAGTTCCGGATGATCTATCGTGGTGCTTGGCTCTCGCTCGCCCTCGCTCGTCCCTTATCTCGATCGTTCCGCATGCGAAATATCGCTTTCAAAAGCTAGTCGCTAAAAATAGCGTACCGAGAATTCGGTTTGCACCACAGCACCACCTTCTTAATCCCTCTCTCCCTCCCAGCCCCCCTTTTACTAGTGTGCATGTGCAAAGTGGATTCAAAGCCATTTGCACTGCATTTTTGCCACCACGGTCGCTGTGGTGGCGGAGAAGCCTCACCGATCTTCACCTGGTGCTTGCCAGTGAACACTCCACTTTGCAGTGACAGAGCGATATGGAAGAGAACTGCAATGCAATGGAATGAAATGGAACACTGGGGTAGCTTCATTTGGTGGTGGTGGTGGTGGTGGTAAGTGTATGCAATTTGTCAATCGAATGCAGCAGCAGCAGCAGCGGCAAGGTCACCGTGAGCTTTCGTAGCGTGTTAAACATTCGCCCCACATGCGCGATGCAGGATAATGCGACAGGCAGTAGTTGGGAATTGGAAAACCTTCGATCTCGGTTTTTGGATGTTTCCGCAATTGAATGGGAGTAGTTTTATGCTGCATTTTTCCCCCCGTTTGCATTTGCTACATTGATTGAACAGCAAGCGAAGGGGAGTAATGCTTAGTATCGTTTCAATCAAGCTGTCTTTAAAATCGCTGCACTGCGTGGGAAAGCAAATGCGTATACGCTGTCTAAAATCCAATCTAATGCATTGTTTCAGCGTGTTGATTCGGTATGGAAAGCACGATGGAACTTTTGGAATGGTAAAACATTCGAGTGAATGTTACGTATTGCACTTTGTTGCTGCTATAAACGCCGACCCCTTGTAAAGGGGACTCATGAAACTTGAAATTACAACAATTTACACAGACCCCGTTCGCTGCTCGCATACATAAATGAACAACCAACTGTAGGGGAAACCATTCTCCGCAATGCCCTGCTCCATGTGGGACTGCTGCTTTTCAATGTATTTCGTTTTGGGTTTAATTATTTTTCAAGCGGCATTTCTAGGCGTTCGCCATGGCGCGCGTGTACTAAGCACACTCGTGCAATGGAATAGAAACAATATTTAACCATACCCAAATACGGCTGCATGTACTCTACATGGCTGGTTAGATGTGCTTTTTCTAAAGCGTCCGGTTCATTTTGCTGTTGTTTTATTTCACGATGAAGGACAGATGTTTCGGGCCAGCGCCAGGCGGACCAGGGCGGATTAAATGTAAATATTGAATCGGGGACGAAGCGCCGACTGCCATGTTTTCATCCATCACAGGTGCTTTGTTTGGGCCTTTGTTGCATTATTAAGTAGGTTTAGCCTGGTGATGGCGATGGTGCTGGAAGCTTCCCGCGAACGGGATTCAGCAAACGGGTGTATGGCTGCTCTATGTCCTAAATTACACGCCTTTAAAGACCGTGTGTTCTGTTCGTTCCCGGAAACAATTGCGGCAATGTTTTATTTTATCGTTGTTGTACATTAAATGAAGTATCCTCGGTAGACTATTTAAAAGATTCTGGTTGGATTGTACCAGAATAGACCAGGACGAGATCTATTCCGCAGCTCAATGATTCAGTTTCCCGAATGTGTTGTTCTTAATGTTTCACTAATCGTATCATTCCCAAAACTTATTTAGGCAAGATGTAACTAATTTTCCTTGCCACCGAAATACATCTCTCCATTCAAGCCTTTCTGTCGGCGTCTCTTGCGCAACTCTCTCTCCCTCTCTCTCTCTCTCTCTCTCTCCGTGCCACAAATAGTCGCCGTGGAACGTGCAACTCGCTATACTACGGCAGTGTAATTCAATCCACTGAATAAATCATATTCGCTATCGCGAATTAGAGTCGCCCAATGCCATTTGCTGGCTGGCAAAGTGTGTGTGTGTGTGTGTGTGCTTGTGTGTGAGTGTGTGTGTGTGTGTGTGTGTGTGTGCGACCCAGTTAGTGCGCTCTGGTGGCCTTCAATATTACCATTATTCGCCAATTTGGCCTTCAATATTACCATTGGTAATGAGCGTACGGTTTGTTTGCGCAAGGTCGTTCTCTAGGAGTTTGACTGGTGAGGTGAGTGAGGGATTCTGAGGGGTTTGTAGAAAGACAAACACAAGCTTGTCAGTGCACAGTGTCATCTGTTGGCTAACTTTAAACGTTTCCTTGCTAAACTCCTTACAAAGAGGGGGTCAAAATCAAAAAAAAGAAAAAAAAGTATTACCACGCAGCTCTTGATTCCGCTGCCAATGTTCCAGTTTTGAAACAGTTTCGCAAGAAATAAAAACATTCACCCTAATATTTACTAATTCTAGCACTTCTTGAGCATGGGCACACAAAACACACACACACACACACACACACACACACACACACACACACACACACACACACACACAGTTTTATTATGATAAACTCTGCGGGCCACTCCTTGCCCACGAAACATCGAAATAAGTCACAGCTGTGTGTTAATAAGCCGAACAAAATGCCAAACACCTTTCTCCATCTTCCCTTTTTTTTGGGTTCCTCCTTCCCAACGAAAGAGAAATTCATCGAGCGGAAAACAAGACCCCTTACGTATCCCGTTCCGTGTACATATGTGTGTTAGTGCGCCTTTGTTCGCTCAAAAGAATAGACGATTTCGCGTCCATTTTCCGTTGTACGTCTTGCGGGTCCATGCACTTTTTCCCCTCCATTTTTGCACATTACAACAGCTTTGTAACATTACTCACCCATAGCCATAGGCTTGTGAGGTGGAAAAATCCTTTCCTTCGTACAAGAAAAGAAAGTGAGAGAGAGATAGAGAGAGAGAGAGAAGCTCCGGAGCTGACCGAGAGTGAAACTGATTCCATTGAAGCGAATGCCAAAGGCTGGCGGCTTCGTTACGGCTCGTAAATTATTTACACATTTTTGCTTCCCGTTTTTCTCGCCACCACCGCTCCCCCGGCCTGCAGGGCTGCTACAGGGGTCCGACCAAAGCAAAGTGTTTGCCACGACGTTTGTGTGCGAGTTTTTGTTTTCCACTTGGACGTCGTTGTTTATTCGGGCGTTAAAACAAAGTGATAGCGAGTGGCGCCCTTCCGAAGTATAACTCGCACGGCCAGTGTGGTCAGTGTGGAGCGTCACTTTCTAGCTTTTTAAAAAAGATTCTCAAACAGGTTACAACGATGAGTAACAGCACACAGTCCCCTTCCCCTCCTTAAACTCGCGGGCAAGTAATATATTGCTCCCGTTTGATTTGTTAGGTGTTTAAATCGTGCGTAAATTGAGACCGGGGGCACCTTTTGCTGAGTGCCACAGGTGCCGCAGGAGTATGGTGAGTAAGTGTGTTGCCGAGTTTCTTTTCCAGGAAAGGTGAACGGGTTCAAACGATATGAAACGTTGAGCGTGAGGAGGCAGCGGTGGCAGCAAAGCAGCAGTAGGAAATGTAACGCAAGGGTTAAAGATATTATTTAATGCCCCATGTTTCATGTGCTGGCATGTGCTGCAAAACAAAGCAAAGCCGACCGCCGAAGCTGGCTGGCATGCTGGCCCCGGGTATTTATGAAAGGTTAATGATGAGCAGCAGCTCGGTGCGCAGTGGGAAAAGGATTTGTTGAATGACCGATTTCTAAGAATCGCTGCTTGTTTTGTAGTTCAAAGCGTAGCATTTTCCTCAAAGCATCCAATATATTACACTCACTACTATTATTTTCTCATTATCATTTCGCACCGCATTCAATGACGGTTGGTACCGTGGGCAGAAAACGCTCACATTCGAAATATCTCTCCCTACCTTTCCCTACTTTTCAGCATAAACAACAACCGTGCCAAACTTCTAACGCACGCTGCTCGCCTTCACCTTTTCACAGTGCTGTATAAAATTACTGCATTAATTTTAATGGCAAAATGACTGTTGATGGATTTGGCTTCGAGCGCTGGCACGCAACTTAATAGTGCCATAAAATCCCCTGTGGCAAGAACAAAATCCTTCAAACAACGGCACCATTTCCATCATGGTTTCAGTGCCCTCCTCCTCTCTCTCTCTCTCTCTCTCTCTCTCTCTCTCTCTCACACACACACACACACACTTTCTTTCTCTATCTCTTTAACATGAGGGGAACCACAAGACCACTTGTGGCAGTGAAAGAAGGGAACTCGAACTTTCCGGACCTTATTCCTTCATCTCCGGAATTTACGATGAATGTTTTCATGGCTTTCGTTCTCTGCAACAGCCTCCGGAGTTGGTTGGAAGCAGTGACACACACACACACACAGACAGACACACACACATACACACAATCAAGCAACAGGTGTATTAAGCTGAAGAGGAGGAAGAACAAGAAAACAAGAGCACATCAAAATGGGACCAACATGGCCTCCTCTGTGTGAGGGAATGTAAGCGCAGGCGGATCTTTCATCCGGATGTAATTACTTTACTCATCAAGCACTGCACTGGAGGACGTTCCACCCCCCCCCCCCCTCCCCCCTTTCCCTATACCCCCACCGCTGGTGGGAACGGTCTCATTGATATTCTAATGGGACTTTCCCTTCTGCGGCGTACGCAATGCGATGCGAGCCCGTCTGTCTGGCCCACGTTTGCCTGTTGTCATTCGCAACTTAAGCAGGGGATTATACGTTTGAGGGCTTTGTTAATACCAGCGCTGTGCTGAAAAAATAAATGGAAAAAGGAAAAGGAACATGTGCTGACAATCTTCTTCCCTTCTGGCCGGGGGAGGATTTTTTTTTTTGTTATGGTAAACCATCCCGTATGGTAAACAGATACATTTATGTTCGCTTTTTAAAATAACAAATCCTGTGCAGAGCGAAGACAGTCGCATTTGCTTTGGGCGCTTGTTTTCTTGTTTGCTATGTGTGTGTGTGTTTTGTAGCAAATCTTGCCCCTCCCCCCTCCCCTGCAAAGCGAAATAGATGTGCGACTTCTTGCTAATGTAATTATAAATCAAACAAACAACTTGCAGTCGACCTAAACCGGCCGCCCCATTAAATCACGCTGTCCCCACGGCACAACGTAAACAGCGACTAATTTACGGGAAATCGCAAAAACCTCCCACCCAGTTCAGTTCTGGTTTCAACGACGGGGTTCAGTTTAGATTTTATCTTTCCGTCTGTGTGGTTTGGGAATGGAAAGTTTTATTTTTCTCAAGCTGCAAGCTTTATTATCCCGCCAGCGAACGGAGCCCTTTAATGCGTGGCACTAGTGTTGAGATTGGTTAATTGAAAAACTGGTTGCCATAAAAACACTTTCTAGGACGTTCGTTTCTGAACGCCCCACCAGAACGATGCAAAACATTAAAGGCGATAGTTCACACCAAATACAGACGCAAACAGCTCAACGGTTTTGCACTGGTTTTGCGCAAGCAATGTTTCCATGCGTTAAAATGTTTTCCAATGAGCCTTGTCGTGTCGCAACAAATCTTTATAGCCGAGCGCAACACAGCATGCTCTGGTAAACAGCTGTAGTCGGCGGCGAGCTGGCGATTAGAGAAGACCTTAGGAAGCATCGTTTCGTTGACACCAATGGAGAACAAACGATACCTGCGGTGGCTAAAATTAAAGATTTTTCCTCTCCAAATGGGATTTAAAGAGGAAAATATTATGAGTGTATTGTTCAACAGTTCAACACCAAGCTTTTTAATGCTCTTATTTCAAATGAACCATAAGAATTAAACTTCAAAATAGCATTCTTTTTTAGATCTATTTTTAGTATCTACAACTTTATCCCATCTTCACAAGCACTCCACTCTCTAGAACAACTACACAAACCTACTTTCGCTTTCTTTCTTTTTGGCCGGTTTTGTCGGCAACCTGTGGCCCGCTGTGCCCAACTCACTCTGTGCAACAAATCTGATAGGAGATTATGGGATTACGCCTGCTTTATGGGGCAATCCAAAGGGCTTCAGCGCTTGGATACGCTGTACCAAACACACTCCCTCCGTGCCAGTCTCTCTCTCTCTCTCGCTCGCTCTCTCCCTCACTCAAAAGTGGGCGCGAATGAGCGCGATACAAAACGCTACAAACAAGCGCCACCGCCGCTGCTTGAGCTCAGAAGTTACTCGGTCCAGCAACGAACAGCTTTGCGAAGCACCACGCGTAAACCACGGGTCGGTCGGTCGGTCGCGGCAAGAATGCTTCGGTGCTGTGCGTTATCGAGAAGAAGAAATTAAAAACACGCCAATGACATTCCTGGACATCCCGTGGAACACGAGCAGGTACTACAGCTTGTGAGGTAAAGCATCTTGCTGGCCCAATTGTTTGGACAGAACTGTGAGGAATTTGTTTGTGAAACATTCCCCGGGTTTCCCCTTTTTCCAGGCCGCGGCCTGATCCTCGTACCTGCTCGCCTGTCACGTTCAATGGGCGCGATTAGTTGGGTGATTAAATTTTGCGCTAACGAACCGTAAACCGATACACACCCTCACACCGCCCGCCCCTGCGCGCTGCGCACGCTTTAAATCATGTTTCTCTAATTTATTTGCCGCGTAAACTAACACGGCAGTAGCTAGTGAATGCTTCAGTTCATCCGCTGGACAGCTCCATTATCATATTAATGAAGTTTTCCCCTCCCCCCTCAATGACGCCCAACGGAACGGTTCAGCTTAAACGAGGCAATCGGTGGAGTTGCGTCGCGGCGAGCAACAAAACAAGCGATTTCTTTAGTACAAGTTTGTGGTTTTGCTAATTTATATTCTGTGTTTTGGCGAGCTCGAGCTCGCGTGGACAAATTATGTCCCTACCTAAAGGCACGTGCCGTCCAATGGCGCGAGAGACGGCCCGTTAGGATGGAAAAGCACAGGGGGGGGGGGTCCAGTGAGTAAGTTGTTTCGAAATTAATTTTGTCGTTTGATGCAAACAAAAAAAAAGTTCAGCCGCAAGGGAAAGAAACGCGAATCTGCTTACAAACTGATTTATAAGTAGCACAACTCGATTCCGAAATGCTTTACAACATTTGTAATTGTTTGTTGTTTTTGTTTGTTTTTTCAACTTGTTTTCTTTTTTCCGTTCCTTTTTGAAACAAAGCAGTCATGTTCTTCTTTCAAAATACATTTAATTTGTTGTATGTTATAGTTATCATTACATTTCGACCCTCTAATACTATTCATTTCACAATTTTGTACCATTTACTTTGTTTAAATATCAACTAAAAGCAAATTTCAAATAGATGATGGAATACATGAATTTAAACTGTTTTTTCAGCCACAAATTATCACCTCACCGATCATCACACCGAGCGGTATCGATCTAATAAACATAATTAAATCTCATGGTGGATGAAAATTCAATTTAGATCCCTTTCACAACGCCAACGCTAAGAAACAGGCCCACCAGAGTCGCGAACCGAAAACCAGTATCTCTGTCTCACTCTCTGTCTCTCTCTAGAAACGTCTTGAAGCTGACAACAACGCTGTGAAGCGGTGTAATTTAAAATTTCAAAGGTGATAAGAACTGCTCCAATAATGAAGTGCACCACCGGCTGCCCCTCTCTGTATAAGCTCACCTTAATTTCCACCTAATACTGAAAAAACTGGTCTCACTTGTAAACTGGTTCGACATTTTCACCCTCTGCCCTATACAACCATGGTAAACCTGCCAAAGTGCGCTGGGCCCCGATAGCAGCCGGGTTCAACCAAAACTTTCCTCAATAAATCAACCGGTAAACAATCAATAATAAACTTTTCCCTCTTTTCTTTTTTCGCTCTCATCATTCGTTGGCCCCCTTCGTATTGCTGTTCATCATCGTCAGTCGGCAGTCAAGGAGATGATGACACAGTGAAACACCGGCGCAAGCAGTGTTTGATGAGAGCGCGATGGGGGAAAATGGGAATGACGAGAAAGAAGAGAAAAAAAACTATCGCTATATATATTGCTTTGATGATTGCTGAAAGGCTCGTGCTCGTGACAGCCCGTTTTGCTAGTGCGGGTACACTCACAATCAAACGCACCACCACCACTCGCGCTCGGTAGTACGTACGTGGCGCTCCTCATCGACACGATGAGGTTGATTGTTGTGGGAAAGCCCGTTCCCACCCTAAAAACCTTCTCCCGTGCCCGTCCTACAACAGCATAACCGTTCCAGCCAGTCGACCATTAGTTTCCCGGTATACACAGCGGAGGAGGGGGGGGGGAGGGGGAGACAAACTGGACTGGATGATTAACGGGCATCGGGGGGAAGTGCTGGGTAGGAAGATTCGTGGGAAAATTGAACACATGTTGCGCTCGCTCGCCACACACCGTCACCATCACCACGTAACGCTCACACACAGTCGGTGTCCTCTTCGACAACAACGGAAACGACGTTGATGATGACGGCTGAATAGAGGATAGTTTATAGAGGACACACACTCTCTCTCACACACATACACACACGCACACATACACATCGATCGGTCTGACATGTTCCATCGGGAGCAAATAGCTGCTTGCTCCTGTGGCCTGCGGCTGAATGCGATCGCTTTGACAATGAACGTGACCCTCCGAGTGGTGGTAGAGAGAAGAGGAAGATGACGGTAAAAAGTGACCTCAACTGTGTATCGCATGTATGCGTGTGTCTGTGTGATACTTGTCCTGGAGCTGGCGCAACAAAAAAAGCAAGCTATCATCGCTGGCAATCCATTAGTTGGCTCAGCTGGTGAAAAACTTCGCTTTCGATTTTACAAAACACATCGTGTGTGTGTGTGTGTGTATTTGTATCTGTCTATGCCCCCCACCATCAGGGTGGTAGGACGTTGGAATAAGGGAAAGGCCCAAAGGAAATTAATACGAGTTTTATAGATTGTGTACAGGTTGTGTGGTTTATTGTTCCTGCCACGGCATAATTGACGCCAAACGCGTGGACGGGGGGCGGCCGTTGTACTCTCACGCGCTCTTTGCCTGGTGCTGAGGAACGTGTTATAAATAACAACCCGGAACGGAAACGCGATACAGACGCTGGATTGTGTATTGTGGGATTGTGGATTTCCGTTTTGCTTTTAATGGTAAAAAGATTAATTGCTGCAATTTAAACAAATTATCCTTTTTTTAGTGTTGTTTTAAAAGCGATAAAAGAATGTCTTGCAAAATGCGTCATTGGAGCGTGATTTATCATTGATCATGTGCTTCTATTTGTGAGCATTCCTCGAACACAGCGGCATTACTGGAGAGTAATCTTCGAAGTAACCACAGCAACCTCGTTTGCCGTCTATTGAACAGTGAAAGCTCAATGCGAGCTCGTTGCAAACCCTTTTGGGAAATGTTGTCCAAATGGTCGCATCCCCATCCCATTCCCATCGTTTCGAGACGGCTAGTGTGCTTTCCTTGAAAATTCAGCAAAACTAGCACGGCATTGAAAACTGACGTTCTGCAGGCAAGCTTGGATGTTGTGAGGGGCGAAGGGTCCACTGTAATGGCGGGATGGAAACGAGTGATCTGAAAAGTAAGTCATAATAGGTTTATCGAACCGGCAGGACAAAGCTTTTTCATTGGTTTCATTCGGACACACATGGTTTTGGGGCGGGGCGGGCACATATGGGTTTGTATGTTTTCCCCTTGGGAGCGAATGTACTACAACATCAGTTCCGTGTTGGTTACAGCATCATGTGCTCTGGATGGTTAGACTCATGTCTAGCAGGGAATTTTGGAGTTTTAAAATTGATCTTGAAATTGAAAATAAATCATAAATAATTAATATTTCAATTTAAAACCTTTTTTTTTTCTTCGAAAATGCTTCATTTTTAAACCCATCTTTCTGTACAGCTGTTTCTACTGCTACCGCTCACAAAGCCCTCATAGCTTGCGACAGCAACGGCTGACCTTATAAACGGTCAACCTCTCTCTCTCTCTCTCTCTCTCTCTCTCTCTCTCTCTCTCTCTCTCTCTCTCTCTCTCTCTCTCTCTCTCTCTCTCTCTCTCTCTCTCTCTCTCTCTCACTCGGTGCTTTTTTGTGTCAGTCCTGCACTACCTTAATTAAAAGTGACATTATCGATTTTCGTCAGACTTCTTTGCAGTGACCTCCCCCTGCTCTGTCGATTGGCCAGCTTGATGCACACAACACAGCTTGAGCCTTTCCCTGTCTTGACATGTGCTCAACGTACGTACGTACGAAACTGTGTTGCAATTCGTTGCAGAAATAAATTAAAAATTCCTGTTTGTTTGCATCCTGCCAAGCCAATGTGACCGTTTTTTCAATTGCCATCGTAAACAGGCAGGTTTGTTTACATGCTGCCCGTAATTGAGTTGAATCACGGCAAGCATTTTAAAGCACATCTTTGTTTGCTAAAATCGGGCCCAACAAGCACCACATGTTACACATCACAGCGCATGGCGCACAGCGATCGGAACGGCCGCCGTAAGCAATCAACTAACTAGGGGGAATGTTTTACATTACAAGCAAGAAAAAGTCGTAGTTACACACTCTCTCACACACACACAGCACGCATGAAATTACCGTGTCTTCAAACGACCTCAAAGAAAACGGAACGACAAGCCAGCGACACAGGGCAACCCGTGGCTAGACAGGCAGAAGGAATACGGAATTGATTTTCCATTAGTACGCTTGCAGCCCTCCCCCATCCCAGGGACAGAGGGCAAAGGTATGGGGTGGAAGCGGAAGAAGAAGCACGAACGGCAGTCTGCTGACAAATGAAACCGGTAACCATAAACGGGATAACCGGTGTTTGACGTACTACACAACGCCAACCGTCCCGATGGAGGCGCACGGTCGCTCACCGTGCGCCCGGGATTTTCCGGTTAGCAAATCACAACCCTCACTCGGGCTACCGAGTAACGAGCGCGTGCGGAGGGTGTAGACCATTTACACACACACACACACCCATCAACACTCTTGTCGACGTGGTAGCCAGTGCAAGGTAGGATAAAACCAAAAAAAGAAAGCCACAACACCAAATAAAAGCCAACCTGTGATGTGCCCCTTGCCCGGGGACATTTGCTGTCGCTCGGACAGACCGACCGACCGACCGACCGACTGACTGACTGACTGTCATCGAATGTCGGACGGACGGCTCGGAACTTAATGGTGCACGAGTGTCACAAGGCCACCAAGGTAGTACGGCTGGACGGCCCGCCACCTGCCCGTGAACGGGTCGATTGGAGTGAATTAGGCAAGACTTTGGACTTGCTGAACCCGGCTATCGTCACTACGATCGATCACTCGTAGGTGGGTTTTGAGAGGGGGATGGAAAAGGGGTGGCGGCTATGGCGGAACCAATTTGAAGCTTGTCGTCGGATGTCCGACAAACCCATTTGGCTGGGCGGGCTCACCCTTCCTGCCACGATGACGGTTGACTTCTAATTAAAAACCAACGAGCGCACGAAAAAAAAACCCTCTACAAAGAATGTTGGACGATAAGAGGGAGGTTTTTGTTGTTGTTATTTTTGTGTTTGGAGGAGGGAATTGAGGGATCTTGAAAGGGTGCGATTGACGCAAAAAAAACGTGAAAGACCTGTATGGAGCAGAAGCTAGTTTAAAGAGGAACAGTTTCTTTGGAGACGATAAGAAAAGTAGGCTTTGGGTGATAATGTTTTTACGTGTTTTACGGTAGAACGGATTTTAAGTCGAACAGTTGCATACTTTCGGGGGCTTGCTGTGTGTCTGTCGTAGCTCGGCATACGGTCGAACGGCTCGGTAGTTATTATGCTGTGGTTATTTTGTTTAATATTTTTACATACATTTAACGAATTGCATACTTCAATATTTCAACAACAACTAAAAAAACATTGTCATAATACACTTTTTTCCATTTAACCGTATCATTGTAATAAAACTGCAAAGTCACGGGAAGAAAAAAACTACTTCAAAATAGACTGTTTTTTCTACGAGCTGCTCAATCACCCGATGCATAATGGAGGCGAACAAAGCTATCCCAAATCTCACTACACACACCCTCTCCAGACACCCCGAGGTGGGTCCCCGGTCCATCTTATCACATTCAAAACACGTACACTCTGAAAAGCTTCACTGAATAATTGGGCCGTTACTCGGCAGCGGCAACGCGTTAACGTTAACTTCCACGTGGTGCTTTCACGGGCCTGTAGCGAGGAAATGTTTATGTTGCTAGGGGGCACCCAACTGCCTACTCTCCATGGCCCACCTCCGTGGCTCGGTGCGCGAGGTAATGAAGTGAAAGCGTCTAGCCGCGTGTGTTGATCACAACGGTGTGATTTACTGTGTCGGCGCAGGAGATAGATAACATGCTTGTGTTTTTACTTCACCACCATCATACGCAGCACGTGGTGCGCTTGCAGTCGATCGTGAATAATGTTTAAACAAGGTCGCTTCTCGATTAACTTGCTTTGCGCTTTACTACTTCACTCTACACGCAGTTATTATTTTTTGTGATCTACCGAGCCGTTCGCTGACCAACGAGGAAAAAATGGACCAGCAGCTTACCTTACAATAAATATTACACTCCGGGTGCTACCTTTTTTTTTTTTTTTGATTGCTCGCTTGCTCTCTATTCAATCGCTACCAGCGCGCTGCGTTACACTGTAAAACTCCCATTTCTTTTCAAAACACTCCAATACACTCCAGCACCAATATACACCAACAATTTCCGTTTCAACCAACGCTGCAGTGGTCACAAACACACACGCATACACTTTTCCTTCCACAGGCTACATTATTCAATCGATGACCCTGCAGAGAAAAAAAAGACAGAACCGTTGGTCGGGGTCGGTCGGTTGGTTGAGAATAACCTACACTTTCGCCAGCGGCCACGGCGGGGTCCAAACTGCATCATATCACGCGCGGTTTTGCATGCGCGTATGTAAGCCATCCAGTAGCTCTTCATTTCGTCGATCGAACATGCTCCATGGAAAGGAGTGGAAAGGAAAAACTATACAACCACACACCACAGCCAAACACACACACGAGCGATCAAGTGTTTTGGCTTCAACCGTGGCGTTTGTGTTCGGTTTGTTTTGCTATTTTTTGTTTTCTCTTTTTCTTTGTGCGGTGATTTTTCTCTGCCAACACTTTTCACTCTCCTTACACTCCAGCTAGAAACTGAAACACTTCCGGGCTGGGAAGCTGAAACATTGTCTACAAATTTCCATTTCACTTCTCCCCGTGTGTGCGCCCAACTGTGGGCGGACATTTGATCACACACGGACAAAGAATAACTTTTACACCGTTCATCGGGAGCTGGGGAGTGGGAGAGAGCAAAAAACGTCTGCACTTATGCATCCATGCCACCAAGCAAACACGTGCATGTTTCCGATTCGTCGAGCAAAATTCAATGCCAGCGAATGACGTACGCGATGGTGCGATCATTTCTCTGGAAAAAAAAACACACACACACACAGTTTTCTCGTCGTCGCCAGGTTTCATTTAATGTTTCCCATTTTCTCCAGTTGAAATGTAGCAAGTGCACGAGTGCAGTGTGCATTCCTCCCGGTTGCAACCAGTGGTTCCAGTCAATCAGCTTTTGTACAGCCAAACAATTGTACATTTGCTCTTGCACTTTGGCACAGGAGCACGAAAAAAAAATGCTCTCAACTAGCAAAGGTTAAAACAAGTTACTAGTGTTCTGGGAAAAGCAAACAGTACCGTCAGCCATTGTGCAACGGAGGTTGCTCTTTTACATTTCCTCGGCTCATGATGTTTCGAGTTTCCTTTAACAAATAGCAGAAATCGTGGGATTTTAATTTTTTTTTAATTGAAAAACAAAGGAATTTGAAGAAAATGAAAGCTTTTCCAAGAGTCTTACACACTCACTAACTGATTTACAGTAACAAAACGTCCTGTACCAGCTTTACTACACATTACAGGGCCCTCCATTTGTTGGTTCCATGTGCTTGGGCTTTAGTTACTCTTGTTACACTTGCCACATTTCCTGCGTCTCGTTCCGAGTTCCCTTTGCACTTGCCCCAACTTTTCGACCCGAGTTCACCGAATACGGAAAGCGGAAACGTAACGACACACTCGCACACACACACAAACACACACACACACACACACACACATTGAATAAGTATTGATTTCTTACTGTTTCCTCCACAGCCGCAGCGTTTCTTTTCGCCCCCTTTTGTTGTTGAAAGGAACAGGCTAACAAGGTGCGTCCCCGTTTGAGGCACAGGGGAAACGAAGAAGAACGAACACTGCGCAAGGGGGAGGGGGGAGGGGGGCGGTCGAGTTTCCCCATGTCTCGTCACGCACAATAGTTCGTCAACAGGGCAGCACAAGCAGCAGGAAGCCCACCCAATTGAGGGATTGGGAATTGTTGCACACGAAAACCGCGCGGCTCGCCCACAGTCGACGTAAATCTCACCGCACGTGTAACACTCTAAAGTAAGCTTTTGCTAAATCGGAAACTACTCGAGTCGCACTTGATAGTGTGTGTGTGTGTGTGTGTATGTGCGTGGTTTTGCAAAACTACGCCTCGTTTCGGGGTGGCGTTTTTCCCGCCGCTTTTCTAGCGTTTTGCAATCACGTTTGGGCATGATTTATTTTAGGGGTTTTTTTTAAATGTTCCGTGCGTTGCGTTTTTGTTTACCCACACAGAAACCGCCGATCGATGATGATTGGTGACGGTGGTGAATTTTTTGCTAGTACCACTAGGACCGCCTCACAGGCCGTGTAGATAAGTTGGCGCGTGCAGTGAAACTAAAAAGGGGAACAGTAAAGGTGTTAAATTACACCCTTCCTCGATGCAGAAAGTAACAGATGCAGCAGCTGAACTGCTGACAGCCAAACAGTGACAGCTACAAAGGGAGAGGATGTGTTTTGGAAGTAAGCGAAGAAGCACTTCACGTCCAACAACGGCTGACACCGCACCGCCGCTCTGCTAAACTCACTCACATTAACAATCTTCAGTGCTTCGGCCTGGGTCAATGAATGCACAAAGCAAAAGGGACACGTTGCTTTGCTGTGCAACAAACTAACTTATGCTTTATGCTTCTCCCCTTTGCACACTATTGCTATTGCTCACTTTACACAAAAGTTTTTTGTTTGGTGGAACCGAACCACTATTGCACACTGCAGCCAGTCTGGGCAGCAGGGAACGGTGCAGCTCGGATGGTGTCAAACCCGGATCCCGGGATCCGCATCGGTGATCGGTGGTTGAATGTTTGCGACCAACTGTTGACGATTGCACGGTCCCCGAGCGGCCCGAACCCGAACGGCCGATGCCGGAGGTACTCCCGAGCTGGTGTGAGACACTCATTTTCCCCTGCGTACTGATTCGGGCGGTCGGCTTTCACTCACGGCCCAAAGAATAATCATTTAAGGTTAAGGGAATGATGAAGAGAGAGAGAGAGAGAGAGAGAGAGAGAGAGAGAGAGAGAGAGAGAGAGAGAGAGAGAGGGACAGAGTGAAAGAGAACGATCATCACTCGGGAAAAACCGGGTGCAGTTTTAATGGATAAATAATGCAACCCACATTAATGCGTTTGTACGTGTGCCCTGTTGCTTCCGGTTTGCTTGGGAGCGCTGTTTCCCAGAATGCTGGTACGGATTTCAAGAAGGATTATTGCACACTTTCATGCACAATTAGGTTTTTACAGCTAGAAATTAACCTCATTTCTGTCCATTCCTTCAACGTTCCCGCTCAGGAGTAAGGTCTTCGTGTTGTAATCTAAATTCAAAATGCAATCCATCAATCTGAATGCACACACACACTGATGCACACCGTTTGACGTCATAAACGTGCACAAACGTTGGCCCATGCCTGACACCTGTAAGAACTCTCTCGCACATCGTTCACTGCGTTCACCCTTGCACCCAGCAACCGATGCATCAGCGGTGGCACGTTGGGGCAGAATGAAATGAGTGCCCACCGAACGGGATTGGAACTCACACCAGCTGCTGTGCCCGAGTGTGACTGTGAGCGGTGAGCGGTGCTTCGGGCGGTTAGCGGAACACTTTGGATAAAGTGTGAGAAATGAGTGTGCGGGGGATCTTTCCATCCCTGGTTTTCCCAGACAACTCACTGGCCCAACACTGCTGGTAGCCCCGGTAGACCAATCCATCAAACAAAACTCACTTTCGATACACTCCCATGACCCACTGATGGGGAGGGGTGTTGTTTTATATGTTTATAAATCGAAATTTAAGGATTTTAAGGATAATTTTAAAATGAATATTTTCACTGTAAATCTGGAAAATTGTTAACAATAATTGTTAAATAACACGAATCATACTCTCACATTATTGGAACATTTATAACAACATACTTACGGTATTCTCAAGCCAAATAAGTCAGAGTGCATCGGAATTATCCCAATTACCATTACTTACCTGAAAAAAATTAAAAGAGATAAATGCAGTTAGTGAATCGATAATTATTTAAATATTTAAATTGAAATTAAAACAGGAATTATATTCCCTAAATGTTCAGCAATAATAAATAGCTTCGGAAATTGGTTTGATAGCTTCAGCATAAAAACCAAGCTCTCACTTTGCGGACAACATTATCAATTTCCGGCTAAGCCCGTAAACGTTTTACTCCCCCCCTACCAGCGATGCCTGTTAATAGATCCTTCCCCCTGGAAGCTAGAACAATTGTCACCCGAAACCCACCAGTGCTACCAATGATTGGCCAGCCATTGGTGGTGAAGGATCCTTGATACAGCGCGAGAAGCAATAAACTGGAGCCACTTCTACCTACTTCACGAAATTCCACGGTCGCCAATAGTGTCCGCGGCATTACTTATAAATTATAACATTTTATTGCACCTGCAGAACTATCTGGCTTACGGCTTGTTGTTTCTGTGGTTGCTGCCCCGCTACTACCAAACAAAGCACAACCGGAACTGCGGTGCGTGTTACTGCGTTCTTGGCATTGCGACAATGTCCGTAGAACTTACTGCTCTGAAGGGGTTTCGCGATTAGTAAGCACAATCCTGCTAAATTCCGTTTCGTGTTGGATGAATTCAAACACAAAGCATTTATTGCAGCTTACAGATGAGGGAAATCGTCTTAAAGTCATCATAAACTTAGCCGATCAATAAATTCAACAACGATTTGCTTCCCTTTTTTTTCTTTTGGTTGCTATTAAACTGCAGTTTTATCACCTGATTAGCTTAAGTTGAGCGTGCCACGGAGCAACGTGACGACGTTTGCAATTTAACGGAATTAACCGAGGTGAACAGGAAAAAGCAGAACTTCGGAAAGATTTGTCCCCTTTGCCCTACTGCTCGGACTACCTTTGGCTATTCGCGACCAGGCTAGCGTTTGCCGTTGATTCATAAATATTCATACAACCAGCACCGTGCGCACCACACTAACAGGAGCTTGAGAAACGGGAGCTATCGGGCTAGTTTTCCGATCGACACGAACAACCGGATCAACATATTTTATGCACGATCGGCCACGTAACACTGATTCCTCCTGGGGTTGTGGCTGCGAGGAGAAGAAACTGACTACCCGGAAAAAAAGGAGCAAAAAATTTAAACAAAAACACCGCACGGATAACGACCGAAAACAAAATGGAAATCCATTACTTTCTTTTGCTCTTCTCGCGCGTCTGAGCGGACCCAGTGTCAAGGCACGTCGTTTTGCAGCACAGGACACGAGCCTTGCCGCCAGCATAGCAAATCCACTTGACCACAAACACCTCGGCGCGATAATCTCATTAAGCTCGGTGAAAGCTTCCAACCCCAACCATCTCAAAGTTGCTACCCCGTGCTTAGTGCCACTACTCGTCCCAGGTGGAAGCCTGAGTCACTTGAAAAGCTCTTCGTCCTCTCGCTCTCTCTTACTCTCCCTTTTTTTACTCTCTCCCCACCACTGGTTGATTGGTTGGTTTGTTTTCTAGTTGCTCAACAGCACTTACAAAGTCACCTTCCCTCTTAACACCTTCAAGCTGCTTGTTGCTTGATACCTTTGAATTAAAATCGAGTACCATGGAATGGAAAATTGAAGAAAAACGATCCGACCCGCTAATCGATCCACCCGAACGCCCGATAATGGGGCAGTACTTAATGAGCTAATCCGTTCGGCAGTGTGTACCGTTTGTGAATGGGTTTCGCTAGAGAGTTTTTACAGTATTTAATTATGCCGGCTTACACCCGATTGCCTTACTGCTTTAATTGAGTGAAACAACAAGCGCTTAGCGATCAATCAAAAGTGTAAATATTTTCCAAACACTACCACTGCTGAAAGCGACCCAAAAAAAAAAAATCACCCTGTTTGTGTGCCTCTCTCCCCTTAATGCGGTCAGATTGTGGATTTGTGATCCGCTAAATTCATTCACGCGAAACACGACAGCACACGCAATCAAGCGTACTGCTCAGCACGGACTTTAAATGGATTTTTTACGAGCTGTAAATGTTATCATTACATGCGTTTAGGATGGTGCTTTTTGTGCCACAAACACACTACCTCATGGTACACGTACGAACCCGGAAGAGTGGCATTAATTGAAATAATCCTGCCGGTATCGCAGCGCCCGCTCCATTCCGAATGATTGCAATACGTTGTACACGGATCGTTAAACGTTTACTACAAGCTTTTTGCGGTTTTTGAGCGAACATTTAACGATTTCTTAAAACGTGCATTAAAATGGGATTGCGAGATTTGGGACATTTCTGTGCAGTGATATGAGGCACTGAAGCGTTACTTAGAGTTCAGCTATGTTTTAGAGCATTTTTTTGTAAATCAAACATTTCAGAAATAATAATAAACAACACACTTAACTGCAGTACCATTTAATGGTGAAAAATCACTTCACAGTTCTAGTTCTATCGACAGGCCTGCACCCCTACGCTGAAACTAATCAATATTCCAGTAATAAGCGCCCGTGGTTATGCAAACCCGCATTACAAATTCAACCAAACAGCCAGCGTATTCAATGCCACCAAATGTACCATCAGTCAGGCTCGCAAAAAAACACCCATTTCCATTCATCCAACGTAAGTACCGCCACTAACTCTATCCTTTGAAGCACTTTTCTAACGATAGTGTGCGCGAGACCAAAGCAACAGGATTCAACCCCGGCCCCCGTACGTCACGAATGCAAATGCACTGCAAAAGTTTGACTCTAATTAGGCGTAAGTTCGGAAGTGCATCGACGCGGCGTGCATTGCTTTGATCAAACGAGGTAAGTGATGGACGTACTAAGCTATTTTTCTGCATAATTTAACATCATCAGCTTGAAACTTTAGGCTTTGGGTGTACGGTGCCTAAAAGTATGCAATGCTGCAATGGTAATTGTTGAAATGATCTACTTTTAACATCGGAGAACGTTAATTAGTTTAATATTTGTTTACAATTACAACTATGGCATTCAATCAGTAAGTCAGGAAGTATTGATTACCTAGGGCTTTTCATGTCAACAACTAATATAAAAACCTAAAACACATTGCTATAAAACCCTATCTGCATACCTTTAGGCGCTCAACAAGACCAAACGACGGTACGTGTTCAATGCACCGTATTTTCCATTCGAAATTATTTTCTACGTCAAACGACATAGAGCTAAATAAATCCTGGAAATAATCCGCCATAACAACATGTTATATTATCTATAATAAAGAGCATTTTCACAGTATTTTCAATTTTTCCACCTTAATGAAATGGCTTATGTTGACCAATTCCAAGCAATAGATTTGCTCACATTCTCTGCCAAATAACGACCCTGTTTTACAGGAATTGTCAGGCACATGTGTACACACCTCAAAACCCAAGCCACCACCGCTTGTTTAACCGCGATCATCGACTACGTACACCGCAAACGAACACAAAAGCCGTACCATGACACAACCAAACGCTACAACAGAATCCCTTACTACAAGTCCCCAAAAACCCACGCCCAGAAACATCCCTCGTATCATAGACGCATCCATTATAGCACTGCTCTACCGAACGTACCACGTCTGCTGTGCCCAATCTGTCGGTGGGAAAATTCGAAATCATCATAAAACAAGGCATTAAACCACTGCAACCAAACAGGCACGGGCCCACCGTAGACCCATCTCGCCAACCGAGAAGCAGCCGCCGTGCGCCGTCCGGGCGAAGAGCTCATCATAATAAAATGATGATCGGTAGCACAATTCGAACCCGGGTCGGGATGGCTCGGGTGGTACAAAATACCGATAAAACCACCAGGCCAGAAGGGCCTGTGCGTGCGGAAGCTGCAACCACCGCCAGACGAATCCCTACGGCGAATGGCAACCGCAAAACCAGCAAACGCCAGGCGGCTCCCGGGGTTTCGGGGCCGGAAACTGAACCGGAAGGAATCATATCAACAAAAAGCATTACCAGCACAATGTGCCGACCTTACGTGAGCTGCCCCTGAGCTGAATGGTGGGAACTGTTTGTGGTGGGAGTGGAGGTTGGTGGACACCGTGATTGTCAACGTGATTAGCTTGTGGGGTTAAATTATGTATCGGCGAGGGAAGCGTGGGGGAAGCAGCCACGCAGACAAAGGTACGGTACGGCTTCCGGAAATGAAAGATTGTTTCAACAACTTTGACCATCGTGATGATGATATGCAAAGCGGGGCTGCATTAATGATGGATCGGTTCGGCGGATATCGCTTAACAAGCGGGTCAATTTGTATCACTGTTTCATACATCTGATATGCAGGCCGATAGCGCTGCTGGGAGGGAAATATGACCCGGCTGCTGATGCGTTCCTTTCATGCCATTGTGTGCATTGTCGCTCTCTAATTAGTATCGAATCGGGAACGGTGGGAGCGTCGAAAAATGAGCAAGTTGCAGTGGGAGAATGTAAGCGATGGGCAGCAGATCGAGCCACAGCTCATTTGAGCTTTGAACGATGTTGTTAAAGACTTTTGGGAATGAAATTGCTTTTTAGATGAATGAAGTCATTTAATTTTCCTCCTTTTCCCCTTTTCCCTTTTCCTTTTCCTTTTTCGCTTTTCCCTGTTTCCTTTTCCCTTTTCCCTTTTCCCTTTTCCCTTTTCCCTTTTCCCTTTTCCCTTTTCCCTTTTCCCTTTTCCCTTTTCCCTTTTCCCTTTTCC
>KB665732.1:3419067-3445749 GCA_000349065.1 Anopheles quadriannulatus
CCTTTTCCCTTTTCCCTTTTCCCTTTTCCCTTTTCCCTTTTCCCTTTTCCCTTTTCCCTTTTCCCTTTTCCCTTTTCCCTTTTCCCTTTTTCCTTCTCACTTATCCGTGGTATCTTTCCTATTTTCCTTTCTCCTTTCTTATTTGTAGATTTTATTGTTAATCTCATTATATTATGTTTATCTCTGTTCATTTGTTTTTTTTTGTTTATTCCTTATTCTATTTCTATCTTCGATCTCTATCGAACTGTTACTTTTCTTTTGCTTTGCTTTTGCTTTTTGAACTATTGCTGGTTATGATACAACATATCGCTATCGTCGTACACAACATTAAAAACTTTTTTCAAACCAAGATAAACCACTCTCCCGTATCTAATTCTGACAATGCACAACCGTGTGTACTTCAGCTTATTTACGCATTTCCATTGATAGTGCCACTCGTCCTCCCTGCAAAGCAATTTTTTCGATTACCCTTTTTATGCTTCACCGTTTGTTCAATTGGCTGAAAACTCTCGCCAACCGTACACAACTGACAACAAAGCGTGCACCGTAAATCGCGACTAACTGCCACCGATTGGAATTGAGATGCATATGCGCACGTCAGCAAACCGTCATCGTTTCAATCAATCACCACAATCCACTGCTACTCGTACCCGGAATCCATCCAACGGGGTACGCATTTTCCATTGTAAGCATCCTTGCACGGTGCACTCTGTTCAAAATTACATTACCATCCGGAATGCACTTTAACCCTGCGTGCTATCGTGGCCGAGGCCCGATGCTGGTTCCGGGTGTCATTTAATTTTATGTTGAAATTAATTCCACACCGTCCGTGTGCCGGCACTTTGTGCACGTCGGCCTACGTCGGATGTATCCTTTGCGTAACGGAGTTCGAAGCGTATCCCACCGGTCGCAACGATGCTAAAATATTGACCATTCTTCAAATGACGTTCATTAAGCAACGATTAATTTAATTAATCCAATATTGCACCAGAACGCCAACGCACACACGTACTGGCTGGCTGGCTGGCTGGCTGCGTTGGAGAAGGTTAACCCACGGGGCTACCCGGTAAGCCCGGGCCAGTCCGGTTGGTTATGAATAATTTAAATTGCTTTTCACTCGCTGTGCAATGGTATCGAGAGGTATTGAGGTTGCTTTTTGTTTTGTTTTCGCATTCCACCAAAAGAAAAGCTTTCGCTTCCCTCTTACTTAACATCATTTTCAGCACACAAAGCGGAGGGGGGAAATATGTTCCCCGTGACGAAAAGGGAAGCATTATTGATCAAACATATAAATCTTGCATGGATAATGGAACAGGGTAAAGGTGTAGCAATGTAAAAAGCAAACCATAACCATAATCCTGCTGACAATGGCTTAAAATGAGAAATGTGTGTTCCCGCGTGCTGCACGGAAAATGGGGATTCATTTGTGGGGCAATTTTAAACGCCATGTTTAAACGCTGTTTGTTGTTTGTTACATTGTAGTTGGCTTCCGAATAATGGCCAACTGAACCATTATATAAACCTTGAAGACAAACAGCAAGGGCAAATTGCGCCAGAATAAAGCAATTAACTGAACCAGATGTTAATTCTAGCTGAAAGTTTACCAACTTTCTCCATCCACAGAAATTTAAACAGGTTTTTTCTTTTCTCTCTCTCTCTCTCTTTCTCTCTCTCTCTCTCATAAATTCTCACCCTAGCACAATATTTATTCTAATACACAACCCAGTTGAAAAAACACTCGTCACCTGCGCGACAAACAAGCGTTGATGTCGTTTGCTGTTTTATGGCCACCACACATACACACACACACACACACACACACATTACGAGACATCCCATTTCCCACAGCATAAACCATTCCGCTCGCTAAGCACAAAGACCAGGTGATAAGAAACATAAAACATGAGTGAGAGTGTGGGGTGGCAATCATAAAAAAACGCAAAAAAAAAACAAACGAGAAAGAAAAACCCCGCGCGCCAAAAGTTTTTCCTGTCCGCATTTTGGTTGCCATTTCTAGAGCAGCTTTTCTGGAGGGGAAGTGGGGGAGGGGGGGGAGGGGTTTACGGGAAGGGACCGACGCGTTGGCGTGACAATTATTCATATCCATGTGACCCAATTACTGGGCCACCACCTTTTTTCCTGCTGTTGTACGTTTCCTTTTTGATAGCCCCCGGGACCGTCACGACAAACACGAACGGGGTCCTAAAACCACCCTCATTTCCCGGCCTCTAAAACAGAGGGAAAGAGAGAGAGAACAAAAAACAACAACGCGCCCCGAGTGCCGGAAACCGAAACAGGATACATTTCCGTAGCCGGTGAAAAAGCCGGACACGGAATCGTTTGTGTTTTGCTTTTCCGTGATGTGATGTGTTCTGTTTCCCTTCTTTCTTATTCTCTTTCTCTTTCATTTTACCTAGTAAGGGGGGAAAAGGATCAAAGAAACCCATATTTCCATGGTTCTGGTGGTGTGATGGAGTACTGCATACAAACACAAGCACACGCACACATACCCCAAGCATAACTCTTATTGAGCAAATGTGGTGATCGAGTACACACCTGTCGTTTTTTTTTTTCTTTCTTTCTTTATTGTATTGTTTGTGGTGGACCGGGTGAACCGGTAATAATTTTCACCTATGCATTCTAATGCGTCATCGAGTCCGAGTGCCGGTCCGACACGATCGTGAATGAGGTCAGGTTTTTGGTTTGGGCATTAATACGCCAGACAGACCACCGCCAACATGTCAAGGGTGGTTGTGATTAATGCATTTTTCTTGTTTTATGTTCATTGAGTTTGATGCTTGAAAAGCACATGGGTGATGACAGTATGGTGTGGAGGGGGGAAGGATATTTGTTTTGATTCCTTCTAGCCCACCGGAAAGACAACAGGAAAAGCGTATCATAAAATAATTGTTTATAAAAAATCCATTCAATGTAGCCACAATGAAGAGGATGTAACATAGGCAATAGTAAATTAGAAAATTCAAGCCTTTTCCAAGCATTTCAATTGTTGTCGTAAAGCAATAACTATGTCTATGGATTTTTTTTGGGGAATGATCTTCGAAATAAGTCTTAAGTTGTGCTGAAACACAACATGTCGTTTTCATTTCTACATGTCTTACGTTGCTTATACTGCAGCATCGACACGATACAATTCGCATTCCCAATTGCCAACCAGTTGCACTTGGCCTTCACCGTATGCCAATATCGGGGTCATTGGCGTTGCAAACGTTAGTCTTCCCAACAAAGCTGGCCAGTAATTAAGCGCAACATGTGCATGTGTAGGTCTGCAATGAAACGCTTGCATTCGGTACCTCGGATTCAACTGGTTGCTCTGCGCTCAGGCACGCTCAGAATGCTCCCGAGAGCCGATAGTCTGGAACTACTAGTCCAGGATACACACAGTAATTACTGCTCCACGATCATGTCGAGCGTACGGTTGGACGCTTTTCCATGAATTGATACGCATACAATTGACATTCAAATGCACCTGGGGGCATTGGAAGTTTCATCCGTCCCCCGTCCCCCCACACACACACATCGACGAATCCAGTCAAACGAACCAAAAAGAACCGACTCGATGGAACTGGTTTGTTAACTTTTCCTACTGCTGTCGGTGGTTTATCCCCACACACATGCACACATTTCATACGACAAATGTAGTACGACTTCATACACCCACCCTTGTGTGTGTGTGTGTGTGTGGAGTTGGATTTTCTGTAAATATTTAAATCAATCGATAAAATGCACACCGAACACCGTTTCAGGAGGGCAAAGGACACACGCTTGCCTGCTCGCTCGCTCCTACAATTACAATTCGTTTTCCCCTATGATCCAGGGGGCATTTGCAAACGATACGGGTCCTGTGTAAACCGTTCGCTACCCATAAAGGGAACAAAGCATTAGGGTCCGTTTTTCGACTCATGGATGTACATGTACAACATCATCATTCCGTGCGCATTTGTTTTTTTTCACGAAATGAAAAAAAACCTTCTGTCCTTCTGCATCCGTGGTGGTATTGGTCAGTTCGGTGAAATGGGTATGTGTGTGTGTGTGTTTTTTTTTTATTTAGTTTGTCAATGTTCGGGCATACTTACACAGAGATGTGGTACACAATGCACTTGTAGCCGGCCGGACGCTCGAGGAAGTTGTACACCTGGCCCTGGAAGGTCGCTCGTCCGGCATGACGCCGCTGGGCTTTAACGTAGCTGCGGGTCGCTTCGCCCCACTCCTGCGGTCCACCCCGGTCCACCGATAGTTGCAGCCCTGCCGATCGAACGTTGATGACGTTGAGGACGGTGGCGACACAGGAAGCAACAGGTCCCACAGCGACGACACGATGGCACGAACAATGTAAAAGGGGAAATAGAGAGAAAAGCGAGAACCACGACGTACGATTAGACAATCTGTGCTGCCTGTCGGGACATTGCGTCGACTGTTGCGTTGCCGTTATTTATTAAGAGATATCCAGACTATAAGACTGGAGAGATTGGATGGTATTAAATATTTTACATTGCACTTAGGAGACGGGCGGAGGTTGTTCTATTGGCTGGAAAGTTAACTGAGCGTATCATGCTGGGCGCAATGCGTTAAGAAGATGTAACGTTTTGCTCTGAAATTATTCGTTCGGAATGTACCATTACAACTACATGGTTGGAAGTGTGAGCCATTAACTGCTTCATTGTCTTTTTTTTATTTGAATTCCTAAAGACATCCCCTAAAGACAACAAAACGAAACAAAATTGTATTGCACTCCCCGT
Organism: Anopheles quadriannulatus; assembly: GCA_000349065.1. NCBI lineage: Eukaryota > Metazoa > Arthropoda > Insecta > Diptera > Culicidae > Anopheles > Anopheles quadriannulatus. Next base: position 3,423,825 of record KB665732.1, read on the forward strand.
TCCAGCAAAATTGGAACGGAATCTCGCCCAATTTTGTTTGCGTTTCATATTCCGAACTTGTTCGGCAAGCCGTTATCTATTTTTGCTCCATTCCATCTTTTTGTTATGCTAACTTCCAGCTCCAGCTCGGTCAGGGGTTTGCCAGCTAACCTGAGTTGGAATAGCCAAAATAATAATGCCTTTTTATGAAACGTTCATACACCAGCATCCCGAAGAGGGTGTTGGTGTTTGTTTACTTTCAATTTCAACTTGATAGCGTCACCGGAAAACTTTTGCACCTCTTCCTCAAGTTATTTGGCTGCCAGTCGGCTCACAAAGGTAAGGAGAATTGAAAGATTTATTCAAATCGATTGTTTTGGATGCTGCTGCTTGGCGTATTTATACACAGAGAGTGAGACAATTTGAATTATTGCTGTATTACTCTCCAAGAGATATTTAACGGAAATAAATATTCAAACATTGCAGCAAAATCAGTACCAAAGAGACTTTAAAAATGATTTCTTTTCAACAACAAGCGAACTGTTTTAAAAAACATTTAATGTTTATAGCACACTGTAGAGCTTCCCATAAAATTGTTAGTATTTTTATGGATCAGTTATGGGAAACCATTTCACTAGCTTCTTAAACCAAAGTACTTCATAATTTTACCTTCCTCGTTAAAGTGGCACTCCATTTAAAGCGTTCAACAAACTGTGTTATTTAAATCAAATAATCTTTGGTCGCGTACCTCACAAGAGCCCCTACAAGAGAGTCCTCCTGGAAGGCAGCGAACAAACTCAGCAATAAAGCACCGAATGCTATGCTTCGCTTCCTGCTTCCTGCGATTGCATCGATTGCATGCTACAGCTAATATTCCTCCCCGCTTTTAGGGACTTTCCAATTTTCGGCTAGTGATTTCCATACATACACTCGATTGCATTCCACGCTAGACTTTACACCAGCCACTTGCCCTGGTGCAAGGGCCAAACGGTAGCAAACGAACAACACAATCTCTACCTAACGGTTCGTTATTTCGCTCGTTGGCATTTGCAGGGAGCCGGAAAATTGCCCCACTTTAATACGGTTCGTAATCCCGGGTACTACTACACCTGTTTGTGTGCATGCTACACCGCCCCAAACCACCCGGAGAGAATGGAATTGAGCGGAAATCTCAACACACGCTTCCTCCCTCCCCGATCGCTCACTTACCGATCGCATTCAAGGACGTCTGCTCACCCGACGCCACCATCGCAGCGGTTGCCGTCGACTTGCGCTTAAAGTTTTTCTGCCTCAGTGCCGCATGTCCACCGCCGCCCGCCATCTCCAGAATCGTCACCGTCGGCGAGCCCGTTAGCAGCTTACCGCCGACCGCACCGTACATCAGCTGCTCGTTGAAAGGGATGCCGAGCTCCTCCAACCGCTCGCTGCCCTCGCCGTAGCTGCCCACACCCGGACTGATGCCGCCGGCATTCACACCACCGCCCCCGTTGATTGCAGTGGCTGCCGCCGCCACGACGTTACCACCCACCAGCATCCGTCCGCCCGGCGTAAGCGGCCCCGCAAGCGTTCCGCTAGCGTAGCTGCTGCCATAACTGCCGCAGAGCGCGCCACCGCTGCCACTGATCACCTGCACCGAGGCGGTCCGATCGTGCAGCAGATTTTCCGACTCGTCCAGCGCCATCAGCTCCGTGATTTCGCCGCCCTCGCTCATGAACGAGGCCGACTGCGAGTGGGAGGCGAGGTAGCTTAGCCGCGGCGACCGGTTGATGTTTTCCGCCAGCGTCGGGATGCGATGGTGCTTCGCCATCTTCGCCGCCCGGAGGGACTGTGCCTTTGATCTGCCCGGCTCCGAGGCGAGCCTGCGCCTCCGCCCCTCGGCCGTCGCTCCACCGTTAATGGTTGCCGCGGGGAAAGTCGGTGCAACCGACCTCAGACCGAGCCCGATGCACTGGCCGAACCGCAACGACGGACGAACGGGCCACGAACGGACATCGGTGGGACGAGGGTAGCGCCCAACTGTTCTGGTGCGATGTAGTAAAAGCGGCTATGCAGATTGCTTCGCACCGGATTCATTGCCGGACATGAAGGCAACGCTAAAAGAGAGAAGAAAAAGAAGAAAAAAAAGCAAAAAAAAACTTTAATTGATTAAGTAGCATGTACAAAACGATAAGCACTATTGAAATGGCTTTATTCAACTTATCCCACGGAAGTAAATCCGCTCCCGTACATCCCGTACACTCTCGCAGACAGCATGTGTCAGCCTTAATTACGCGGAAAATATCAATTATTTGTTCGTGCAGTGCGCCGAACATCGTCCGAAATCGGGACCTCACGTGTAAACAACTTCACAAATTCCGGAAATCGGGCGATGAATTATTTAAACCTTCGCTTTGATGTTGATTAATAGTACATCTGATAACTTCCAATAACGCTAATGGGCGGTGAAAGCTTGCGCGTTTTTGATTGCTGCCACGTGTTGCTTATTGCCGGTGGGAAGGAGAAGCCGGCGGGGCTTTTATTCAAGTAGGTCAATTCCATCCTCATGGTTGAGTTTTTTGTTGCTGCCATTTTGAGTCAGTAGTTTTGGGTATAAATAATTATAAATGTTTTATATTAGAATTATCATTTCATAAATAAATTTTTATTCGTATACGAAAGAGCAGCGGCACATCGGTTCAGCATTTGCCTGTGTGGCGGTTGAACGCTGAAGCGTTTTATAGCATGCTGTTAGTGTCGCTACTGTACAATAGGTGGCGCTAGTAGCGGATGAAGCGTTTCGCCTACCAGAATTGATTTTATGTGATGAACAAAAAATGGATCCACTTTGAAATGTTAGTTTTTTTGTGTTTTGAACACCTGTGTACTATATTTGAAAAGAAAACTTTCTGAGTACTGTAGTTAAATATATGATACCAAAGACACACATTGTATTGTGAACCAGTAAAACTTTTATTAGCTTCAATCTAGTTATCAGCATAACTGGAGTAAAATGATTAGAAATGGCACTTCAGAAACAAAGAGTACCAGTTGGTTCATAGCTGTCAATCTGAACTCCAATATATCGATGAAAATAACACGAGTTTAGATATTACTTTCGAGTATGAATGACTCCTGCAAAATTCCCCAAAATCCTTAAATGCATCGTCAAACGCAGTTTTGTAGAAAATCATATGCAAAAGGATTCGTTCTTTTCAATGGAATCACCATTCATCTTACAAAATACCACAAATAGAACATCGTGCTGCAGAAAAGCACATCGGAAAAGCTCAACTGCGCTAATGCCCTTCTACCCAATTCCTTCAATTATATGTTCACCAACCCAAAAACGGCGTTGGCACCAACCCCCACCGACTTCACCGGAACTGTAACTGGGAAACGGCAGACAGTTTCTGCACAAAAACCACAAATTATTCCAAAAATCTGCTCCATCGTTGGTTGCTTTTCTTAAGAAAGACGCTTCATAGTTGCCCCTTCATCAGGCGTAATGATGCAGAAGTTGCTTCAAGCTGGGTGCTCTAGGGGTCAAGGACGCAATCAGTCAACACTTAGCCCGGGGTCGGTCAAACCTTTCACGCAGGCTGAAACCTCTCCGGGATTGCATCGGACCACTTGACCGTTCGTCATCGTTTGTACCTTCGATTTGGTGCATTCGTTAGGCAGAATGAAAGAGTACAGTAACGTCAATCCAATTTTAACGTTTTCAGTTGTAATTGGAAGCAGACTACGAACAGTCAATTAAACAGTCATTTTGAAAGGAAAAACAACACCTTTTTAAAACGAAAATTTAAGGCACATGGTATGTCAACCGGTTTCAAGATCATTAGGTGGAAAGTCATCAAATGTCTGCATCATTTTTTCTTCTTCCTCCAAAGTAATCAATTCACTCTCACTGTGATGTATCAGCTCCACAACTTTCGAGAAAGTATCAAATCACCCACAAGAAGGAGTAACGAAGCACATGCGCTGGTGAAAATGCATCAAACAGCCACCATAAGCAAGCAACGGGTTCGTGCAGCGATCAAGTGAATTAATGTGCTATACCACTACACCAAACGAAAATGTGCAACGACCGGAAGTTTCGTGAGGTTTTTCTCGCTTCGCAGCCCGCCCACTTCTGCTCAAGATCACCATCGAACACTGAAATGGGGCAGAAAATAAATCACTTCAGCTCAACCCGTCATAAGGTTCTGATTCTGCTTCTTTTTTTTGCTTACACGATGCCTTACAGCACCACTCACGGATGCAAATTGCTACACTGATGATGATGATATCTTCATCCACAAACACCTACAAGCTCAAAGGCATATGGTCGTGAAAGCGGGAAAAAAGAGGGAAGCGGAAAAAATAATTTTCACTAAACTTCACATCGGATGTTTGTGCTGTTGCGGCTGAAAAGTTTCATCCTTCCACTCTCTTCCGTGCGGTGAAAGCTCACCGCCACTCTATTGTTTGCTCTTGGGTTTCCGTATATTCCCACTCTAGTTTCCATAGAAATGGATGACAACATTTGCTGATGATCAAACCAATGCGCCGGTTGATGTTAATGATGATGATGATGATGATGATGGCGGGAGGATGCTGATGAGATTGTTATGGTTCCTGTTAGCTTTAGCCACAAATCGGATGTTTGCATGTATGCACTGTACAGTAAAATCGGGTAGAAAAGGTTCCAAACGCCTCCCACTAGCACTGCTTGCCAAGGAATGGAACTTTAGCTTGAATGAGAGGGAAAAAAACATATGCTGCAAAATATTTCCGCACCACAAGCAGGAACATTATTTTGCCGGTGTCAAACGAGGTGGATGTAATTTGTCTGATAGTTGTTTTTTTGGCGATAAAAAAAAAACTATCATCGTCATGTCATTTGTGGTTGCTGGGGAGAGAAATAGCTGCGCCATATGGTCTTCCAAGCACAGTTAAAGTGCTCATTTAATCATTTTAATTTGAACAATCACCGGATGCTATAAATATGTAATAACAATTATAGCACATTAATGGAAAATTATAGCAATTGAATTAGCTAAGCCACATTTCAGAAACGACCTAAGTAGATTAATTATTGCACGCTGAATTTAAATTAAATTAAGCTTACTCTACTTCTACCTCTCGCCCACGGCACTGCAATACAAATGATAACAAAGAGCGTGCAACGCCACAAACAATACTTATTTTTTCATCCCATAAAAACTCGTCCCACGCGCGTGTGTAGCTGACCCAAGATTGGATGGCTTTCTTTTCCTAATTTAATCCTGCCTTTCCTCCCCCACGTACCATTTCCCACCTCGACTCTAATCGTTTAGTCGACACTGTTTGCTTTTCCTCTTCTCTCCTCCTTCTAACTCATCAACCCAACTCTAGCCCGGGCTTAAACTGTTTTATGGTGCAGGTTTCAGGTTTGCTAAGGCCGTTTTTTATCCCACCACTGTCCGACCGTAACCACCCACAGCCACAACCGTCATAAGTACGTGGAACAATTTTTCTTCATTCGCTAGCTTTCACACTTCCCCACGCCGACCGGCTGCCAGCTGATCTACCGGTATTGACAAAGCGAGAATGCCGACGAAGGCAGAGCAAAAAAAAACGTAACAGAGTGCCCACTGCACGCAAACCAACATCCACCACAATAATGGTAAGCCTATGGGACGGTGCACCATCAACCGGTTTTGGCCATGGCAGCAGAATGGAAGAAAAGCCACCTCATACAACTAAAAGCCGTACAATTAATCATCCTCGAGAGTAGAGAAAGAGTGTGCGATACGTTGGCCAAACCCCGTTGGTTTGTCGTTTCGGTTTTCCATCTACCGACCGGGGACGATTACGCTGACTCGCTGTTCGCGTTGGGACCTACCGGCCATGATGCTGTTGCTATCCCACCGTGTACGGCCACGCACGCGTCTCTCAGTAGCGCCGTTCTGCGGGTGTGAATCGCCCAACGCGCAACATGTGCACCGTTCGTGTTGCCTATTGTTATTGTTAGTTTAGCTTGAGCGTTCTTCTACTCCCCGTTCTGTTTTCCTCTATGCTCTCTCCTCCACGCCATTTTGCTTAATCATGGGCCGCATATTTATGGCCCAATGTTTATTTCTATTGTTTTGCTTTGGCATCGTGGGGTAAGATACTGCCGAGTCTTTCTGACTGCATTGTTGCTGTTCTTTTACTCCCCATCGTCATCATTCTCTATCAGCGTCTTCAGCGTATATTAACAGCTGGTTGGGGTGCAGCTCACCTGTGGACAGAAGCGAACAGCGTACACAAAGACGCAAGGCTAATATTGTCACTAGAATTGTAAATTTCCTCTCCCGGTGGCTGTGGTACGGGTTGCCAATGCAGGGTTGCGTGAAAGGTATACCATCCGCACGAGCACAGGTAGTGCTAAGGTAAAAGAGGAAAACGTCGCAAAAGCCTTATGCCAACAGAAGGTGATTCGAAAAAAAAACTCAAGTCATGTTCCTTGCGGGGAAGGATATATAGCATGGTGGGCTAACAATTGCTAATGCACCGGTGAGAAAGTGTTGCTTGGTAAGGTTTTCAATGTCATTGCCAAAAACGAACCGACTGCTTTTGTCAGCATATGTACTGAACATTTTATAGCATATTATAGCATCTGCTAAATCATGGTGGAAACTTAGGTGCGTTCTTTTAAACTTTGATAAACTATATTCGTATAAAATGCGCCTATAAATTCAACCATTACATTCATCTCCAATTACTTAATTAACTCTCTAATTAACATAAGCTTGAACTAATAACGAGTCCACTCCAATCTCGACAACCGTACCCAAAAGCTTTCCATTTAATTTCATTATCTATTTAGAGTGTGCATAAACAAAAACCCCAGCGTGAAATTAAGACACTGTAAAATGGAACGCACAAAAACGCACTAAATTAAGCCAACGCTGGCCAACGTCGACAGTGTTTGGCCGCACTTTGCCGTAGAATAATTTCTCTCCCGTTCACATCGCAACGTCGCAAAACCATTCCTTGCTGGTTTTGTTTTACAGCATCCAAGCAAACAAGAACCCTCCCCAATCCCAAGACCAGACTCAGGCCCTGTCCCTGCCCGAGGCTAGCTCGAGCCAAATGGATTAGGAAAGCGAAGGCGCAACAATATTGCGAGAGCTGTGCTGTGCTGCTTTCTTGAAGTTGTCGCTCGGGTGAAACGCATAAATCAACAGAACCGACGAAAAAGTGACCTCTGCTGGGCGTAATGAGATTAATAATCATGCCATATCTTTGGTCCCGTTTCTCTGCCACGGTCCGGTTTTTTTTTTTTTTTTTTTTTGCTGGCTTAAAACTGTTTGACCTATTTTAAGCAATGGCTTAAGGCAGTTTGGCGACAGAGAAAAGTCACATTAAACACTTTGGACAAGTTTTCCCATAAAATTATGGCATAAATGCTTTGTGTAAATATGCTTAGTATTTTTAGATGGTTTAAAGGCAACAGGGTCCTATGTTGTAAATCATTAAAAAAAAAACAATTGTTCATTGCAACATTTACAGCCAAACCATGAAGTATCCTTCAAATTCAACAGTACAATAAACTTGATAAAGAACCAATTCCGTCTGAAATAAGACCCACTTTGCCGGGGTTCTAATTTCATTCGCCGCACTCCTTGCAAGAGATCAACGCCTGCAGTCTTGCACCTGCTGCAGATGCACCTGCCGTGCAGACAGGCTGCTACAAGATGGTTTTACTTTTTTGCTTCCGGCTACATCCCTTTTGCATATGCATCTTTTCACTGCCAACCCTTCATCCTTCACGAAAGCACTGCGCACCATTGGAAGGATCGAGAAGAAAGGCGAAATTGATTTTCATCGACCTGCTGAGAACCACCCGTCGGTTAGCAGAAGTGTGCATAAATCGCCATTCACCGGCCTGAGAACTGTAAGCATGCGACGCGTTGCCCGGTGCCCCCCCAGGCCCGTCCCAAAGCACCGTTTGTTTGCTTCATTTTCGCATCCCAGGCCATCGCTGCCAACGTCGTGCTCGTCGTTTGAGCGGTTGTTACGCGGCGGGAGACATTTGCTGCAAATTAATTAGAACATAATTGGATATCAGATCCATGCGCGGAAGGGACGAGCCCGCACGATCGAGCCCGTGTGGTACCGCCCGACCGTGCTGCCATCTCGGTGCTGCCAACGGACACTGCCACCGCCGGCGGCGTAATGTTTGGTTTGGCTGGTATATCGGTTTCATCGAATAACCGCAATACGTCGATACGGGTCGGCTCACACACCATACTGGGTATTTACGATAATAACATTGTTGCGATGAAAGCCGGGCGTTTAATCAATGTTTTGACTGAACTATTATTGACAGCATCATCAGGGTCAATCAGAGAGGATGGAGGATATGAATGTTCATTGCTTTTTTCGATGGCTTTTTGTTCTGTGCTGGAAATGAAGAGAGTGTATTGGATTTGGTAATCAGCAAGAGGTACTTTAGCATTCATTCATTCGATACACAGATGAGTTACTGTACATCAAGCTCAAGGAATAGTTGACAGTGGGTTTATGTGTCAAGATCTTGGTGATTCATCCAAACTGAACCAGAAACATCTGTGATATGATTCAAGCAAGAGATTAAATTATCTTTCCATTCACTTCCCATTATTTGCACGGTTGTATTTTGTTTGAGTGGCACTTTCAAATAATAAAAAAAACCACTGATATGGCAAGTTTCCATTCATAAACAAGCTGTATTAAACATGATCCTGTTCTTCAGAATCCCCCCGAAGGGGCACTTCATTACAAAATACTAATCCCCGAACGAGAAACTCAAGAAGTCATCACTCAAGAAATTGCTCGCCCGGAAACACCAAAAACACACAAACACACACAAAAACACAAAAAAAAACAACATTTCTTCACTTCTGCACACTAATGAGCGGAACAACAACACATATCATTCGACTCGGGCAGAAGTCCCCCCCATTCCCAGCGAAAACAAGGGGAAAAACACAATGTTTGCATTTCATTTCCTGCTTTGGCAGTTTCACGTTTTCCACGCGCGTTTTCTGTGTATGTTTGTGACTGACAGCTCGGGTAACTTAATTTTCTTCCTGACTGCGATAACAAGGCCGCGACTGGCATAGCATAACACATGTTCACTACCTCAACCTCTCCGCAGCCGTAGATAAGCAACTTCATGCTGTATCGTATCGGACCAGTTCATCGTACGTCGATATGGTCGGTGAGGGAGGAAAATCACACACACACACACACCACAACCACCGATTGGTTTTGTCAAACAGGAGTAAAAAAAAAGAAAACCAAACTTCTTCTTAATGGCAACAACAGCACCCAACCAGCACACCCGTCATAGTGCCTTAAAAAAGCCACATTTCCTAATAAAGAACACAGCTTCACAGGAGCCTCGTCTCGTTTCGATGCGCAACCATTTGCTTCATCTATAATTCCTTTCCAACTGCCGTCGCCTCGTCGGACGGCGGACGTGTGAAGCAAGATTTACTCACATCACACCCACCGATGGCACCCGAAGCAGGTGAGGCTACCGAGAAGCCCAACAATCCCGGCACGCCCACGACACACCGACCCGTGCCCGGGACTGGTTTTGGAAAGTAATTTGTGTCGTAATAAATATTTATAGCCTTACCTTCTTTACCTTCCTACGGGTCGGCTTAATCCGGCCTGCCGCTCTTCATCCCTGCTTCGTTGGCTTAACCTTTTCCCTCCTGCTTATGCTTGCGTTCCTTCACGCGCACACATGCGCGCACACACACACACTTTGGCAAGTTGAATTTTTAGTTTCATCGGGTAGCACCCAACAGGGTAACCATTTTCAGCAGCGCAGTAGAAAATTAGCTGCCCGAAATCCCCTTTACCCTCACTGCGTCTCTAGGGCTGTATTGTAGGGAATGCTGGGTGAATGGAGGCGAAAAGTTTAGACCAGGGTGACCCATTAACTAATGGTTTAAATCATAAATTATTCCGCTACCGCTCAAACACTGGGTGAGGTTCCGTATTTTTATGATGGGGTGCCAAAAGTTTTGTTTATACATCGTCATCCCTTTTAGCTTTTCAGAAGGTTTCGGATGATAATACCGGTTACACATTGACAGACCATCATAAGCTTGACAAAGCACAAATTAACGTTAATCGGATCTAGTTTTTATTGGGCGGAATGGGAAAGGTCTCTCAAAGAAGTCATAATGCCATTCAAACGATCGTCTAACATATTTTAAAATCTGTATCTTTTTAATAGTATCGCTCAATGCCGGCAGAGGGCGTTACGATCGAACTACGAAAACAACGAAAATGAATAGAACCATCTGCCGGATTTTTCAATTTATAAGAAAAAAAATACAAATGAACTTTACTGAAAATGAAGAAAAAAATCATCAAAACGTCACTGTAGCATCAACTGTTGCCTCTGCCTGCAACTTACTGCCCAAAACAAACGTGTCAGAATTATTTTGGACCGGGGAAAACTGATTGCTGTCATGGGTACTGCACGCAATGCATGCCATTCCCCACACAAAACCACCCCACAGGGACCATTTACTTTCAGCCACGAGAGACAGATCAGTTAAATGTGCTAATGTTATTGCTCTGCGCGGGGCCGGTTTGGCGGCACGACTGTCAGGGACTTATTGTCCCCCAGACAAAAGGGGAAAGGAAATTAATCAACGTTTAACCACGACGAAAGAATGGCTCAACATTCCGAAAGAATGGGTAAGCATTTTAGCCGATGAGGCACTTGCCTCTGTTAGAATGCATTACAAAGAAGCGATTTCTCGCTATAAACAAAGCAAATGTTGAATATTCTATCGCGCAAAATTTAATCAACACCCACTCCAATGGGCCATTTTTGAACCAAACCCCACCTTGCTTCATTTTTTCACCATACAAATATTCCACTCCCACGCTGCCAAATATTCCACTCCCTCTACCAACATGCCAATGTCGTACGAAACGGTGGGAAAGGATTACCCAATGCGAGCTCTGGCAAATCCCCTTAAGGTGGATAGCACAACCTATTTCAATATTTGAACCGTTTCGTGAATGTCTTTAGCCGTGGTTCAATGAAGCTTTCGAAGGCCCCGCTGGGTGTCTATCGCTGCCAGACAAAAATGCCAACATTTTGTGCGTGTATGTGTGTGTGTGTGACTATGTCTCAAAGCTTTCGGAGAACAATTTCACACACCATTCCAAGAAAAGGGGATGATCATGCTGATCGCACCCTCGGTAAGCTTGGAGCGGGTTCGTACATAAGTGATGTCATCAAGACATCATGAGCGGCGGCCGCCCGAGTGTGGCCGATTTAATATTCATTAAATGATTAAACTTTCAAACTACTAATTTCCTCACACCGGTCGGGGTGTGTGTGTGTGGATAGTTTCGGTGTGCCCGGTCGTCGCAAGGCGGTTCCGTTTGGCTTCTAATCACCGCTCAATCCAATGGCTTGTCACGACAGCTGGGAGACAGCAGGGATGCCACAAAAAAACAAGTTTTAAACTTTGAAATTATCCATTCCCACTACACTTGGGTGACTCACTTTGCAGACTTATCCACGGGTCAATGGACGGTCAGCGACTAATACAAAGGGTTAACGACGCTTGGTGAAGCGCACGTACAGAGGACCGGCGTGCGCTTTATTTGCCCCAAAACAATCATAATCCGTTCAAGCTACCGATGATGCTAATAATGACGATGATGAGACACGGAGACGACGAGATCCATTAACCTAGCGACCTAGCGCAAAACGAGACAAACCCGCACCGGAAGCGGATCGGTTGATTCACACGATGTAAGCCCAGTGGGAGGCCTAGAAAAGGGGATCCGGGATCGTGCGGCGCTGGGCTTATAGATTCGTTCAAAGTGTAAATGGTGCGTTCGAGGCGGCAGGAACGGGTAGCTTAATTAACGCCTTGACGTAGAGAACGGGCTGGTACTGGCGATGATACGACGGATTCGACAGCCGTGATGATGAATATCAATGAGTTTAATTTGGCAGCAAAAAGGATTTAGGCTGCCGCAGTAGGCAGCTTGGAGGAACTTCGGGAGAGTTAATTTGGCTTTTTTCGAGTGGGCTGAAGTGGGCTTCAGCAGAGCTTAAAATAAATGGCTAAATAAAGTCGATAATGGAGACAATGGAGATAATAAACCCAAACTTTACCTTAAATATCCGCTCGTGCAAAAAAGAAAAGCTTTCATTCATGTTTAATCGATTTGTAAAACTGCTTCAGTCATCCTGTAAATCCTGCAGTTTATTTTACGCTTATACGATTGCAATCTAAATGGATAGAAAACCCTTCAACCCCTAAACTAAGGCATTGAATAACAACTTCCCCCATATGGATACTAATGATTGATTCGGGCAGCGTGTAACATAATCTGTAACCTTACGCTTTCTGTTTGCTTTCTGTTGCTGTACCGTACCGCAAAAACAACACGCCGGCAGAGCAGTGCAAGCGAGCTAAATTCAATTTCACATCCCCTACTCTCCCAACCGTTCGTGCAAACTCACGAACCGCACGAGCCTGATCCGTGGATCGTTATCGAAACATAAGCCACAGGAAGCAAGAGGCACGTCTTAGCATTGGCCAATAATGTTCGGTACTAGTTCGGTTTGCGAAGGGATTTGGTGGGGCGAGAGTCAAGCGAAAGGGTAAGCAGATCACCAACCGAAACACCCACCACCCCGTTGTCAGTGATATGGCGAATCCTTCGAGTGGATGTATTTCCGAGATTTGCGGTTTTTCCAGGGCACGTGCTCGCCCAGCCTGCACCTGACACATAAAACAGTATCAATATGGTGGAATGGTTCCCGCCTCACTCTATGTTGGCCAGAGATTTTATCTGTCAATTTTATGAATCAATTACAGCACGGAACCATTACACTGCACTGTCCTGCCTGCCGCGGACGAATAAATCTCAGCCATACTTCACTAAGCACACGGTACACAGTCAATTACATTCACATTTCTGAAGCGAGTCCCACGAGACTCTCTTAGAAACTGTTCGCAAATGATCCGTTTAAGAGGATTTGTAACAACTTTCCCTGTTAAGCCTGATCGAAATGTTCTTCAGCAAACTTTGTTGACTTGTGAGGCTGCTGCTGCTTTGATTTAGTGATACGAAGCGGTTGTTATTGCACGAGCTCTGGCTTATAATTCCAGGTCTCTCCCCCCCAGAGGTTTTGGTTCTGAGAATTTCCATTTTTTACTAATTTAAATTGATTGCTTCACTACTGCTCACTCAGACTGTGATAAATTATTCACTAATTAAATTACTTCCATTCCAACTGGCTTGCAAACTGGTTAGTTTCTTTCGCTCCGCTCATTAGCTTAGTCGATTATTTGAGTGCTTTTGCCCTTTCCAATTCCACCACACACACACACACTCCCATATATTTGTACAATATTTCATCATCGATAATGGTGGTGAACCAACCACTTGCCACTTGCTTACGTGTCCGATACCGGCTTTCTACCGGTTCGGTTCCATGCTAGACACGAAAAAGCGTCCCATTTTTCCAAACCGAACCCCGAACCACTCTCGGTTCGGTTCCGGTCGGTTGCACACCCAACGAAGCGCAATACCGTGTGCCATGCCCTTGACACAGGACAAAAGAACCCCCGAACCCTCTCTCGCTACACTACGGTCACAACCCTTTCGTTCGAGGGATGGAAAAACAAATCGGAATACAAACCATCATGCCAAAAGGTAAAAGGAAATCCGAAACGCCCGAAAAGAAAGGGCAGAACAGAAACCGTATTCACCCTCGCTCGGTCGTGATGTGCTGCTGCTGCTGCTGCTGCTGCCGTGTCTACCACACTATTACAGGTGTAGCAAAACTACAGAACACAGTACTGTTTCACAGTGCTTTCAGAAATCATAATCAACAACAGCAACAGCAATGTGAGAAAGTGAGCAAAATACGACAAAAAAAAACACTGAAAAGCCCACAGCTACAGAAATAACATATGGACATGGTGAGAATGTCCTACCACTTCATGAACCAGCCTTTGGCTGTATATGCACAATGGCTGCCGGAAAGAAGGGTGCCTTTTGCTGCACTGCAGACCCTACCCACCTTCCATTGACGCACATTGTGCACCGAATTTAGGTGCATTTGTCTCCGGAGCCCGGTTGAATGGGGAACACACGGTAGCACAAGAATGAAGCCGCCAAGGCTTAGCGATACTGGGCAAGCTTGTTTACAATTAAAACACAGGAAGGGGATTGTTTCCGCTGTGTTGTTCGCTGTTTGCCCATTTAGTAACAGGGACCATTTATTTATTTAGTTTTTAGGCTGTACTGCTATTTGTTAACATACAATAATTTATATTTGCAGTTTTTTATTCCTTTTTTAGTTCACTTAAAAAGCATTGAATTGCACTTATTAAGAGCAAATTAAAAAGGCTATTTCAGCTACAAACGCCAACCATTTCTAATACCGCTCACGGAACACAAGCCATGCTGAACGCTTTCATAAAATGTCCCTCAACAACGCTTGCCGGTTCATTCATCGATTCCACTTCCGGTGTCAAGCACTACCATCGGAAGCATTGCCATCGGAAATCGAACGTAACCGACAAACATTTTCAATTCCATGCACTTTTCTACGGAACAACTTTCGCTCTGCCCAGTCTGCAAGTCTGCTCTGAGTGCAAGTGGGAATAAAAACACGTTTTTACACAAACCACCAGGCGCCTCCATCAAGCGTCGGGGAGAGGAATATTGAAAAAAAGGTTAACATGGTGTGGACAGAACTACTTAATTCCAACAATGAACTCGTTCGAATAATACTCGATCGTAATATAGTTAAGGCTTTTTTAAATGAATTCAACTTCTGATGCATATCAACGATTTACGGGAATTTGAAAATCGGTCACAAATTTATTCCTCCGACAGTTCCTATTACAAACCACTGTGCGTGCCTTAACTGATTCGATCAACACGGGCTTGGTCCAGGACCTCAACACGGTGGTGTGGTGGTCACTTCGATAAGCATTAAAATCAATCGCAATTCATAGCTTATCGCAGCGACCGTAGTGGCCATCGGTAGCCTACCGGACGGTTTACCTTACCGGAAGCCGTCTAAAAGGCCACAAGCCGTTAGTAGACTAGCTTTGGTTGTTTTGTACTGTTTCCTTTTCTCTCTCTCTCTCTCTCTCTCTCTCTCTCTCTCTCTCTCTCTCTCTCTCTCTACCTCTCTCTCTCCCCATTTATTCCACACTCAATCGTGCATGTAAAACCCCCGCCGAGGCATATACGGAGCACGTCTAAACCTATGCCTAAACCTGCTCCGACCTAAAAATAGGGAAATAGAGCGAAACAAGGAAACACAGCCACAGAAAAAAAAACCGACACAACACCAGATAACCTTCGCCACTTGTTCGATAAGGTTTGTTTTCTGTCTCTTTTCCCCTCTCTCTGGTTCTTGTATTTGTTGAGTCGGCGGTGACAATATCGAAAGTGACTGTGTTTATATTAATGCTTGTAGGTTTGTGTTCTATTGTAGTTTCCCGGTGGCATTTCCAGGGAGTGTTTTCCCCCAATTTATCCCAACACATTCGTCACTGGGCGCTTCTACCATTCCACTGCGTGTGATGGTGATTATATGAAAGTAGGTCAATGCAAGCCACAAATCGGTGCGTTTTAGCATTTCGTCGAAGGTTAATGCTAACCTTTGGTGGCCTTGGTGGGAGGGTGGTGGGTGGTGTAGAGAACGCTGATGCGCGGAAACAGAAACGGTGAACACACAACAAATAGCGAAGCCCATTTATTTACTCTTGCCACGTGTAGCGACAGTTCGGAAGGTGTGTGTGTGTGTGTCTTTTGCCGTTGAATTGGAGGCCTTTGCTACCCTCGGGTTAGTTTCATTTTTATAAGTGCCATCACTGCCTAGACATTTCTTAATGACTGTGTCTTTGCATTGTACATCATGACGAATTGTAATGCTCAACTGAAAGCAAATCGAAACAAGAGCTGCATGAATTATGCATTGTTGTCGATTGAAAGCTTGTGTTGTTAAGTTAATGACTAGAGTAAATATGTAATCAGAATGCTTTGTTTGCTTTTCTATACTTCAGTAAGTCAATAAAGTAGCATGTATACTTTTCCCTTACAAAGGCAATCTTCAGATTATTTGCTTGTGCTATAGAACACGTTTTTAATGCACTAAACCGCTCCATGATCATTCTCAGTCAAGCTTCACTCGAATTGGATTTTTTTCTTTTATTTTAAAAACACTGTCACATTCAAACACATCCCAAAACCACTCCAATGTACACATGCAACGAACCCAAAACAAAAAAAAAACACATTTCCATCCTGATCCGCTTTTCAACTCGGCGTAGTAGCGAAACATAAGCCGTCTGGGGGGGGAAATGACGGTATCATCATCATCATCATCTCGTTAAAACTGTACGCACGATGGATTGCGTTATCCTCTTTTTGTCTATTTTCCATCTCTGTGTGTGTGTGTGTGCTTCCACTTTTCTTTCTTACATTCAAACCACAGCGTAATCGATTCCATCTCGCCTAGCTTAACCGAGTGAAAGCACTACCCGTGTGACTGGGAGATTGTAAGCCAACCGGGCGGCAAACCCTTTTGGGATTTGAGGAATCTCTTTGTCTGTTTGCTGCGTTGGCGGGAACACTGCTTCTTGCAGTGCTCCAGCTGCTGTCTCTTTGCGTAGTAGTAAAGCACAATCCACATGTCGTCACATGTCGGATGTCATCATTATATTACTACCGTCGTGGTCATAAACTTTCCCCAAAGTTTGCCCCTGTCTGGGAATGTTGAGTAAATGGGGGAGGGAGCGAATTTTGGGAGTGAATGGGAAAGTTGATGCACAGTAAACATGAGCTGTGTGAGTGGTATTTTACGATTAGCTGGGGATGATATGGCTAAGATTGACTAGCGGAGAGAGATTTGGTTTTACTGCCACAAATATCAGGAGAAATTAATAATTTCTCGAATTTTTGTGATATATTGCTCGAAATTTTGCTCGAATTTGTAAAAGGGATATTCATTTGTCGTTTATAGTAAGTGTATTCAATACTTAAGTGGATACTTAACTAAATACTTAATGCTCATTTTCATATGTTTTACTAAAAATTGCACAAAAGTTTAAATTTCTCAAAAAAGCTCGATCAAGTTTAATGCGCCCTCAATTTCAAGATGATTGTTACTCTTGACTTGAAGCACAAATCATTATCATTCAAGCGTACTGTTCTCCCCTGAACAAACCCACCCGCTTCATAAAGAGAATTAGTTTGCTCACCATTAGCACACACACACACACACACAAGCTCGTATAAACACATATTTGCTACCCAGGCTAGCTCAATTCGATTGAATCGAAATGGAGCTGTTTACACTACCGCCAAATTGCGCCCTAAACTATCCGCCATTTAGCTTGCCGCTTTCTCTCTCAAACACACGCAAACACCGCTCAACACTCCCTTCTGTCTGCCTCTCGTACTACCTTTCATCGATTAACAGTGTATGGTTAATTAGTGGCGCTATGGATTTCGTACACGAACGGACGTTCGGATACGATATTCCAATATCTTCCATCGCCATCGGTACCTGCTGCCAACTGGCCATTTCCGTTTCCGCTTCACTGGTTCCGACAGCGCCCCAGCGTGCACCGTACCGCACATACCACACCGGACCTGGGAGTGGGAAGTCAGCTGTTCCTCCTCCAACGTGGGGGCAACGTGGGTAAATTATGAAACAATAATTTATCTCTAATTAACTTCAGCAGCTCGAACGCCTTCCAACGAACGCCTGTTGATGCTGAAGCCGGCTCCATTTGAGAGCGCGTAGCTTGAGCTTTAAGGCGTAATCAGGCGGCGAAAGCGCTTCGAGCCACAGCTGAAGTATATTTTCTTCTATTTACGGTCAAAGTACTTGGGGCAGCCACCTACCCAAAAAAAGGTAACAAATACCAAACTTATTTAATTTAAAGTTTAGTATCGGTTTTACAAACGTACGTTCCCGTTTGCCCCCAATTCGTAACCCAAAGGCACGGGCGCTGTATCGGTCAAATTGGGCGAGGGTTAAAGCTTCTTCTTTTTTTGTTATATACCACGCTACATACTTTCACCCAGCTTAAGTACCCAGAGCGCGGAGAAACGAGAGCTTCCGGAAAAGGATGAAAATAGCAACAGGAAAGCAAGAAAGCAAAATTAAAACAGCAGCTGCCCGAAGTGAATTTAACCCGGTTCAGTTGAACATTTCAATGGACCTGCTGCTCCTGAAGGGGAGGGCACTTTTCGCAGCCACTTTGTGGATGTTCGTTGCCGATTTGCTCTGCTTCCTTTTCCGAGTTTCGTGGAAGGTACACCGGAAGCTATGCGCTCGTGTCTGGAACGCTGGCAAACGGCAGCAAAAGCTTTAACGGTTGTGCAAACGTATGAAATGAATTTAATTTAAAAACTCCTTTCCATCTGCCTTCTTGTAAAATGCCTGTATAGCATTTGTAAAATTATACATGCATTACAATAAATCTTTTCTGTTCTATGCTCTTCATATTCACTCAGCAATAGCTGACAGATAGATCGTCAATCTCATTCAACCTTTCCCTTTTATCCCTCTCCAATGCGGCCAAGCAACGGGTGAAAACATTTAAATAACTCCTGCTCTATCATTCAAACCCTGCTCCAGCCCGCTCAATTGATGCGCTCTTGTCTCCTCTTCTCCGCGGACAAAAGCACAGCAAATGGCAAAAGCAACTGCGTCAATGGTAGACGAACAAACAGCACACTCCTTTTGCCAGCAGAGACCCTCATCAAACAAAAGCGCACATTCCCGGCGTGCCCGTTTCGACCCGGCGACATCCATTTCGCATTTCGCCACCGTATTCATTATGCAAATTTAATGAAACGAATTCTTTGGCGCGTTTTGTAACAACAACAAAAAAGTGCGTAGATGATGCGCAAAGGGCGCAAGAAAATTACAACAAAAAGGACAAACCGAACAGACACACACGTGATGCACAGATATCCCTAATGCCGTTGGTTAATGTGTAAAGTAAAAGCACAACAAAAAGCTTCAAATAACAGTGCATAAACCAGTGGGAATGTTCCGGCTTTTCTCGTGCCTTGTCTCTCGTTAACAAATTAGCGTTTTCTCGGTTAAACGCAAAGTCCTATTCACTTCTTCACACTATCTTTCGCTTTCCTTTTCCCTCCTGAACGTGCCATTACATCCTATATAGCCCCATTTGCCATTCATCGCACTCGCGCTTCGTTCGTCCATTCATGCCTTACCCATTGATCCGTGCATGCGAGGTGCGAGGCCGATTTTGTTTTTTCCTCGGTATTATTTAATTAATTATGTCACCACGGGGGTGGAAGATTTATTCTGTCGAATCGTTTTTTGCGCTGCCATTTGCCCATTTGTTTGCCCATCATCATTCAAAGGAAAAGTGCGTTCGTAAGTAGCATCGGTGCCGTTGTCTTTCGGAAGCGAAAAGACACGCCGCTTCCTGGAACATCCAAAGAACAACGCGCCCGTTTTGCATGTTGTTGTTTGCAGGACTCTAACAAAGCTTCGTGTGTTTCCGCTAGGGCGATGAGCTTACTTTAGCGTCATTACTGATGAAACACAACACAAAGTAGCACAGAAAAGTTTCTATTGCGATTCTGTGGAATTGTTTTGCTTAGACATTTGTGCAAAGAAAGGCACAACCGATGTTAACGACGCGCTGTACAATGTTGAACTAAACTTTAGGCTGGAAAATTGAAGGAACGGGCATACCTAATTGGACATTATCCTGTTAATAGCCATTAAGGCTTGGCGGAAAACTCAGTTTTGTAATTTTCATTTTAAAAAGCAATGGAATTATTCCAATAGAAACCAATTTTACGTTGGAGTTTGTGAGCTGCAGAAATAAAACTCGATCACTTACGAAACAAGGAACAATTTGTAGATTTTACACTAATTTTCCTCCATCAAACTAATAGCTGTCTCATTTCCCTCAAATGCTGCAATAAAAAAAAATGCGCAAAAAATCACACAATATCACGTCAATCTAAGGGCGAGGCTGGCTATCATCCCTCCCCCAACTGCTAACCTCTGGCACTGAGTCGATAACGATATTATTATTTACATTGAGCTTATTTATTAGCGTCAATAAATTATGCTGCCTTGCCGTCAGCCCCATCCCACCACCACCAAGTTGTACGTTGTGGCAACTCTTTCTCTCTCACTCCTAAACTTGTTGTTCACGTTCCTTTTCCTGCTCTCGTTTAAATCCATCTCAGCCGTGATTCGTTTCCGCTGTTTTTCCTCCTTCCTTTGCCCCACGCCCTATTTTACACTTGTTGTCGAGAAGGGTGGACGACATCGACAGTAGTCGACACATTGCCACCAGCGAGGAGAGAGGGAATTAATTTTATCATTTCTTACTGTGTTGTTTTGAATGGAGTTGGAGGGAGTGAGCTGGGAGACTAGAAGAGAGCGAGGACAAGAAGTGAGTGGTTGAAAACTGTTATCTACTGTTTGGTAAGGCGGATCGAGTGGTATTTTTTCCAGTAGCTCGGTTAGTAGCGGAGATCAGTGGGGCCCGCTTTGAAGGGCTTTGGATTTGATGGGAGGGCAACCAGCACGAAGTCTCCCTGTGACATTTTCAGGCTTCTCCTGCGCTTGCTACGACGATAACAATTACAAAGAAATGATTAATGTGCAGGGAAGATGCGAAATGTAAAGGAAAAAAACGAGAGAAGACGAAAAAACAAAGCAAGTTTTGCTTTACGCGGAAGGAAACCAGGAGCAAAGTGCACATGGGCGAAGATTGTGCACGGCTCAGGTCAAGTTCAAACGGTGTGTAAGGGCGGGTTCAAATGGCTAGCAAAACATCGCAGATTAAGAATAATTTATCGCCAAGACGCTGTTGCGCGGCTGTGCACAGTTGGGAAGCTTTCTGATAAATTATTTTTAGCCAAGAAGCAGAAGGAGATAAATTGCAGAGAGTTCGGTGAAGAGTGTTTCTCTTCAAACCCGGAAGTTGAAGATTAAAATTTGTTAAGCTTCTAAGCCTTGTAAATACAAACAGTTTTAAAAACACATTTTTGTAATCTTCTCCGCAAGAAAACAGCTTCCGTATGGCTTCCGTTTCGTAGGATTAATTCCTCGCCTTGATCCTTACATCGTATCTTACACACACACACATACACGCACAGAAAGTTCCCGTTTCACATTGATTTTCATTTTCCTATCAGCACTTTTCCCGCTCCATTATTCCACTCCGTCTATACCGACCATAAAGTCAAACCGTTACGATCACTGTATCGCTTCTTGCGCTAAGCTTGTGCTATCGTCTCACCCTCTCATCATCGAAACACCACACGAAAATCCACAGAATTGACTTTTCCCTTACTCCTTCACACCCTTTTCCCCGTGATCAATTTCACCGATATTTATGTTCATTCATCTCCGAGCACCCATCATCCGCCACGAAGCTCCCGACGACGATCCAATCATTTTATCGAGCATGTAATGGAATCTTTCGCCAGTGGAGCGAAAACCGGCTCGATAAAACTGACACCGATCCCGAGGTGAACGGCAGCAAAGACACACACACACATACACACACACCATTGAATAGTGAAACCTTTAATCGAAAACTAAAACCCGTCTTTTGTGCTGAGCGGAATTGCTCGACCGGTGACTGGTTGGTGAGACACCTTTTCTGGGTTTATTTATTTTATGACCACCTCTGCTCAACAACACTCAACAACCGGGATGAAGTATACTGTTTCGAACCAAGAACTCATCACTCTTAGCTGCTTTGTTTCACTTCCCGGAGATCCCGTCCAGTGGTAAAACGCAAACTAGCCCACAGGTCACAAAGGCAGCACATTGGTTTGTCTGTGTGTGTGTGTGTGTGTGTGTGTGTGTGTGTGTGTGTGTGTGTGTGTGTGTGTGTGTGTGTGTGTGTGTGTGTGTGTGTGTGTGTGTGTC
>KB665732.1:3451444-3502010 GCA_000349065.1 Anopheles quadriannulatus
GGCTTTGATGTGTTTTCGATTATGCGATTGCGAAGTTTGGGTGAATTGAGTTAAGTAATGAAGTCAATTCCAATGACTAAAGTTGTTCATGATCTTAAAACCTAAAACTAACGTAACTTGTATATTGTAGCAAAATAATGAAAAATGGAGACGAAAGGTACAAGAAAGGTTAAATATCCATTTAAATGAATAATAATTTCTGAAAACATTGGAATACAGTATCTGCAAACCAACATCAATGCAATAGATTAAAATATCAAATTTTGCGACCAAGAATTTTGCGACCAAGATTTTTGCGACCAAGAATTTTGCGACCAAGAATTATGCGACCAAGAATTTTGTGACCAAGACTTTTGCGACCAAGATTTTTGCGACCAAGATTTTTGCGACCAAGATTTTCACGACCAAGAATTTTGCGACCAAGAATTATGCCACCAAGATATTTGCAACCAAGAATTTTATGACCAAGAATTTTGCGCAAAATAATAAGGATATCAAGCAGCAGGCATCAACAAAAGATGCCTAAAAAGATCTCGAATGAAACACACGTGTCCTGTTGATAACTTCAGAATTCATGTTGAATGAGGATTTTCTTTTTACTTGATAGCTTGATGCAACATGGCAAACTGACAGACAAGTTAAGGGCCCTTCAGTTCTAGGTACTAACTAAATTCAACGGCTTTTCTTAGTAGCAAAGAAACTGTACTTGTTTGAGGTTATTTTGCATTAATTTTAGTTAAAAAGTCTGCAACCTCTGGCAAGCTACAAGTCATCCTTTATTTACCGACAACCGTTGTAAAGGTTAAACGATACGACAAGACCCGCATCTCAGCAGTATCAAAGTACCTTTATCTTTATGCAACACGTGTTCTATTTTCTATGCCATTTCCTAGAAGCCAAGCCACACGCCGCTTTCACTCACTTTTTGGAAGCTCCTATGCTGTGCTTTGGTGCTACGACGAATTCTACCCCGCAATAGCTTCTGGGAACTGTTTGTTCAATTACTCCGTTATTCGTTCGAATGCTCTGAAAGCAAAACGCCACACTCAAATAGTTCATATAATTAGGAAAACAAACAACAGCATGTTTCACCAGAATGTAGCTGCGTTATAAAAGTAGAATAATGCGAATATTCCCCTCCAGCGCTCCATAATGCTGTCTGTGAATGTGAGTTAATTGCAAAATTTTATCATCAGCACCATAGCATGCCCAACGAAGCGTTTCACATTAACAATATAATCGTGGGCCCAAAAACACACCCAATGCACAGGATCACAGAAAGGTTTGAATAAAACTACATTCCATGCCACCCCACTGCTTTTATCGATTCCATAAATTCCACCGGCACACGCTCCGATGCATGCATGGCTTTGCAAAAAATGCAATCATCGGTCGTCGGGTCCTCGTGCCTTTCGGTGCATTCGGCACTCGCTCGGTCGCTTGTGGGTTGCGCTCGCTCGATGCAACCTCCTCGTATTTAGTCTGCTTAATCGAGCGTGTACAAAAATAAAACGACCCATAGCGAGGAATGTGTCATCGTGCGGGCATTGGGCTAATCTCGGACCGGAACACACGTGAGGGGGTAGAGTATGACCCAATTCGGGACCTAGTATGTTTTACGTTCATTATGCTGCAGCTACCTGTATTGTCAATGTTCGTGTGGTTCGTTTTTTGAGGTTTGTTGGCAGAACTTTAAGCTCCACAATTGAAGCTGTTGTTGTAGGAATGGTCGAAGGCGAATAGACGATTGTAGTGGCTTATTTTAATAGATGCCAGAAACCGTACTCATAATCCCAACTGTAGAAGCTGAAACTCTTGTTCTACGTGCTTTACTTCTAAATTAATTTCCTTTCCCACAACTGTTTCTCCCACCCATAAAGTTGTTCGATTTCGAAACATTTCCCTGTTGCACCTGTTAGAATGGGCAGATGGGACGCAGGAACTGAACAGCAAACGGATAGTTTCAATTCAATGGGAAAACTTTTCTGCCACAGAAACACACACTCACACACAAAAAGAAGAGAGTCTGCACAATATCACGAACAATAGTTTGCAATTGCTTTCAAAAGACGCATCCGAACCGATAGCAACTTTGTCCCGGGCAAGATTACGTGGTGCCACTGTGTTGCTTACACAATCGTCCACAAACTTCTTACACAGCTCGTTGCTGTCGTGTTTTCTTAAACCTTGTTGTGGAACATCTGTCTTGCCAGTGGCCATAAAACAGCGACGATCGTGCCGGCAATAAAAAGCGGGCCTGCTGAAACTGATACCAGTTCCCAGCTGCAAAATTTCCCCCTTCCCAAGCGGATTAATCACCCATCAAAACAAACATTATTTTTAAATCCCAAAATACACCATGGTCGAGAAACACACAAATTAACGTATTAATTCTATACCATTACACAAACGGCACGGTTTGGACAGGTTCACATCTGAATGCTTGCACTGTCACTAGCTTACTGGACGACAGAAAACTCGGAGTCCCGCTGATGATCCCATCGGTGTATTGAAGAATTGTTATTTAAAATTCCCTCCCAATCTCGAATGCATTTTCCCGGATCCCCTCCCCTCAGGGCTAACATCAAAAACCACTAACCACTTCCAGAGCACTGGACACCATCGTACTGTGTGCCAACAGTATGCCTGGGGTTTGTTGTTTTGCTTTCAAACACATAAAACCGTACAGTGTGTGTGATCGGGTTAGAGGTCGCAATTTTGGGCATGGGAAATTTTAAATTCAATTTACCATTCTGTTTTTATTTTTGTCGGCCGCAACAAAAACAAACATACAAACAGGCCACAAAATTTCAGCACACATACACAGCCGCCCACTACAACCAGGGCATTGTGTAAATAAAATATTCATATGTTTCATGAGCCTTCGTCGCTTCCAAGTAGTGCACCCGGCCGGGCTGATTCGACACACCCCGGGCCGGTCGGTCGGTCGGTCGGTGGTCTTGCCTGCTGAGCTTTCGCATTTACTGCCATATGTTCCGGACGGACTTCCATTATTGTAGCAGTACCCTTTCCTCTCTTCTCTGGGGCGTTCGTTCGTAACTCGTCAGAAAATTCGGCGGAAACCCCCATTCCAACACGTTCCACCGCGCTATGGGTCTGCATCCAGCGCGGAGTGTTGTTGAGCGGTAAGAGACACAAAATAAAATGTTTAGGATAAATCGGAAAATCGGCTCAAAATTGTTACGATCACCTGCTCCGCGTTCCATTTGCGTTCCTGCTGACGCACACACGCTAACGCCTTGGGGTTAAAGGTTAGCAGGAAATGGAAAATGGCGCCACACAAATGTACAACATACTCATCGGCATTTGTTCTTTTGTTTGCTTGTTTTTTTTTTTTTTTGCTGCCGAGATTTTGGGACGAAAATGTCATTTCATTAAAAATTTCACACACCATTTCCGGCCGCACGGCCGCACTGAAAGTGCTTCAAACGAAATTGAAACCGGTGGTTCGTGAAGAGAGGCTTATTTAAAATGCAGTTTGTGACGCTCGCTAAAAATAATACTCCTGTTCCATTTGTTTCCGTCAGTGATTGAGATGCATTAAGTATGTATTAGAATGAGTTGTTTTTGTTTTTGTGCGGCATTTTACGCTGAGTTCTTTTTCGTGTTTTTTGCTTTTCTTGTTTTATTGGAATGTTGTCAATCATGCCATTGATTTACCCTAAATTAAAGCCACAACCACGATATTGTTGATGGTTTGATGGAGGTGATACAATTTACTGATCTATTAGATTAAATATATTTCAACAATACAAATGGAAGCTTAGAGGAGCTGGAGAGCTCAACCCTAGACTCCAACAAGCAATTTTTAATGTTCAAAAGGAATATTTTTGGTTTTAAATATAATTTACAGTGTTGGTGCAGCTAAAAAAACACAATGTAGCATATCTGCTCTGCAGAACATATTATAAAGGCCAGGGGACACTGTCCGTACTCGCTAGTGTAATTTCGATATTCACTAGCGCATCTGGCGGTGGCTGGTGTAAGCTTTTTTTGGACATCGAGGGAATGGTCGAGCCGGATCTCAAAATTAAGTAGTTTTTCCATCGTTTTTTGTCATGAAAATGGATGCAATGCGTGCAGAACATGTGTATCTACCTTTTACAAAACTTTTCTTGTACGATTTAAATAAAAAAAAAACATGGAAAAATAACATATTTTCTGGAGCGGCTCCAAATTGTTTGGAAATCGGTCAGCCGCCGCCAGGTGCGCTAGTGAAAATCAAAATTACACCAGAGAGGACGATCAATGTAGCACGGCCTTAATACACAATATCAGCTATAGACAGGCTTTGTAACACACTTCGGAAAGCCAAATCACACCATTACAACACATTCATTAAAACACATTCAGCAAATCAGATCATACCATAACAACGCAATCGCAAGAATTCAGGCCCCACATTTCATATAAAAACAATTGTGACACACTTATCAGAATCAACCGAAACGCACTGCACTGCTTTTGAGTATAAATAAAACTAACTCCGATCACGGCAGGTTAGATTCGTTCGGTCAGGATAGGACTATGCCCATCCAACATCTATCGAATTCTCATTTCAAGAGTTTACTTATGTCCCCCTACCCAAAATAAGGCCTCTAAACTCCAACGTTTCCAGTAAGGTAAAGCTCCTAATGGTTTCTATGATCGCCTGGACGATCAAGTGTTGAAAGTCCGCTTCGAAACAGTATCCACCTCAGTTCTGCTTAATTCGGCAAACGATGATCTTTCTTAACGATGTTTGAAAGCCACCCTAGCCAACGCGAGTTCAAAGTTATTACATGGTCGAATTCAAAGTTACCACTCCAAAATCGAACATACCACATGGCGACCGTGACTATCTCAAAACATACCACAACATCAAAGCTTTTCATAATACCTAATATAAATTAAAGGACATTAAGTTCTTGCGACGATGACATTCTTATGTTCTTAAGAACCTTTTTATCCTTCTAGATGTCATACATTTGCTTCCGTGTCCGTGAAAATATCCAATAATATTTCTTCATTCCCAAAAGGTTTCAAGATTCTACCCCATTTACATAAATTATGTTCCACAAAGATTCCACCACAAAGATAATAATCATTCATCTGCCCCTATATACATCCGATCGCCATCCACTGCCACAACAAACGGGCACCATAAACTTGTTACCCAAACGTGTTTAACCTCAAAATAATACCCCTTGTTGGAAAAAGGTCACTAAGCTGTCAAGGCTCGTATCTCGTTGGTTTCTTCATCATCCCCCCTCCCCAGCATCCCACTAATCCATTCTCACATTCACAAAGTTGTTCACCCGGTTGTAACTTATAACCCTATCGCTTCCCTTTTCTCCATTTCCGGTCGAAAACACCTGCGTAACGGAAACGGTTAATCGCACGATTTCGACCTAATACTCAAAGGACACACGCTTCAGACAGAACCCCAAAAACCGCATGTTGGGTAAACTTTCATCGCTCATATATTGGTGGCGCTGCTTCTCTCGGTTTGAATCAAAGCATCCACGTAACCACAAAGCTGTCCTATATGAAGAACACACTCCAACTTTCCTATCCGACTTTTCACTTCTCATGTGTATGTGTGTGTGTGTGATTGCGGTGATCTTTATCTCTTCCTCGCTTACGTGACATAAACTCCTTGGTGAAAAGTTTCTCCCAAGAAGCAACAATTTGCTGTTTGTTGTAACCCCTATATTCGCATCATGTCAACTGGTGGTTGAATGTTTTTTTTTTTGCTACGAGCACTTCCCCATTCATTCCCGGCGTCGTTGTGCTGTAGGAAGTTGAGATTGCCATTTGCTAGTTCCGTTTATTTCCGTACCCCGCATCGCTCGGTTTCAACGAGGATAAGATGCTCGTCCTCCGTAAGAGCACTCACCAACGAGCATATGAGCACACTCACACGACTTCACTGAAGCCGCTCGTTTCCTGCGGTCTCGTGTAGTTGCTTTGCTTTCATAAAACAACTTGTGCCGAATAATATGCTAAAATCCTCCCAGGCACTGTTACAGCTTCCAGGTCACCCAGCCCTATCAACACCTTCTCCCCGGTACTACACCCGGGTGACGAACAACAATGTACTGCGTGTAAAGCGTTGCCCTTTTTGGCCATGGATACGTCACCACAAAGAACTTACCGCGATCTGTGGGGCAACTGCTTCGTCATCACTACTGTGTGTGTGTGCTCTTGCCTCGCTGGCACTTAGCGAACTTGGCAGCGTGAAAAGTGAAAAGATAACCACCACAACCTTTCCATCGCTTCCAGCCACACCGAAACAAGGTGGGATGTTTGTCCCCGCTGGCGTTGATTATCGATTTTACAATTTATGGAGGATTTTCGTGTAACTGAGCAAAACTTTCCCTGTATCCCGTGTGCAAAAACCGTCTTTCGTGCCCCGCTGAGAGAACCGGCAGCAATGACAGCAGAAGTATCAGCGGGTAGCAGCATCATCGTTGTCGTGATCGTGATCGGAGCAAACCGCCACACTTTGCAGTGTTTTGTCGCCCATACCTTCATTTAAGTGCACGAATTATAATACTTGTTGGGTTTAGTATGTCCTTCGGTCGGTAGCATATGGTGAAAGAACTTGATAGGTAAAGGATGTTACCTACGTGCCTTTTTCTCACCGTGCCCGCAGTTCAGGATGGGCAGCACCGATAAATGACAATTACGAGGGAAAGTAGTCAGTAATCACTATTAAATCCAATTACTTATACCAAAACACATGCCTTTCACATTTTTAGTATATGTTTATGTATAAAAGAAACATCTTGTGAAATCCTTTTTTAATTTCATATAATCATGAAAGATACATTTCAAGTGCATTTTCATATATTTATGTTCATTTTACCATTCAAAGAAGGATTTAAGCAAGATTTAAGTCCATAGTGGTCATATTAATATTGCCATAATAATTTTATAGCACTTTTAAAGTAATAGCTTTTCTGACTCTACAAACAGGAAACAGAGCTTCTCCGACCGTGACAAGGTTTAAAGGAATAAATTATCGTACAATGTTCCGAGTTCAGCCCTGCTAACTCTTCCAAATTAAAACTTCACCCGTATTGCCCGCGCTAAAGGCGCACACTTTTTTATTCGAAACCGGTGTCAAGAAAAGTTTCCAACCTAAATATATTCCTTTTTTACACTCATTTTTTCACCTTTCAAAACAATGAACAAAAAAACTTTCCCTCCCCGAAAATGCTATGATATCGCTGACAGTGGAAAGTAAATTAAATTTGTACCTCGTTGTACCGGTTGGGGAGAGTCTGTGAATCGTTGCTAAACTTTCTATCACCACTGAAGCTATTGTGTACGTGTGAGAGTATGTGTATGTGTGTGTGTGTATGTGTGTGTGTGGTTTTGGTACGGTTCCAACTTCCAAATTGCCTGGAACGCAAACGGTGGTCTCCGGTAATGGACTGAGCTGCTAACAGATAGCCCCGAATCCCCCGGCAGGACCCAACACTGGTACGACCGCTTTGCCGATGGGTAACTTCGCACCCGGCCGGCACTGAACACACGCGCTGGGTTGAGTTTGAGCTGGGTAAGAATGACTTCCTGCGAAGAGGGGGAAAAGCTTTCGCTTCATTTCTGTCCCCTCTGCCCTCTTACATTTCCTTTACTTTTTGACACTTTCATCAACTTTTTGCTGCAGATGCCTGTAGTTCTATTCTGTGTCTTACATTGTAGTACGAGAATGTTCGAATGAAGAAGGAAAAAACTAAAGGATTTTGGTCTGGCAGAATGGTTTAATCAGAAAAGAATTTTTGAGTTTCATAGCACAAAAGCTTTCTTTGTTGCGATATACGTAGTAGCAAGCAATGGTAATTAGGGCCACTATATTGTTAGCCACTATACACTGTCTACAAGTTGCTAACTATCTGAATCCTCTTCCCACTGAAATAGCCCACAAAATTGTAACGTAATTTTTAACGTAATAAAATGTCTGATTTATCGATTTCAATATTCGCTCAGTATTGATTCCTGTCCCGATACAAAAGGGTTAAGGCCATCTCATCCACTCCCATCAATATTGGAATAATGGCCCTACCTTAATGGCGCTATTAGCTGGTGGCAACAAAATCACATCCACAGGCTCGTTACACCCAGCATTCAGTCTTTGTTGGATTGCTTTCCCCATCCACCCCGCCAATCGATTCGCTCTGTTTCAAGTCCAAGAGCACACACCCACTCCTGCCTCTAGTGGCGTATCCACTCTCTCGCATACCTCATTACGGCACATCCAGGGCAGTCAATTTGGAAACGGATTTCCTGCCACAACCACACATATTGCGCTGATCGCTACAATGCTGATCAATGGTGCAAAAGAATAACACCAACTCGCTCACTACTCACACTCTCTCCCTCCCGCTTTGTCTACCACTCTTTTTGTGGATTATTTTATTTCTCCCTCATATGATAAATTAATAGACTGGAAATACATCCACAACAATAACGGGGCAGTTGTGGGTAGCGGGGGAAAAAATAAATACCACCAATCCGCACACAGCCGCACGCGGTGGCAAATAAAGCATGAATGGACGCTGGAATAAACTGACCAGCGCTTAATCGGTACGCTAATGAAATGTGGAGCAAAGCACAGAGCATTGGCAGCATTTTGGGGAAGGCACGCGTGACAGGCGGAAGCCCGGACACTAACGACCAGAAGAACGTACTGCAAATAAATCGTTTGTTTTCGTTTATTTATAAACCAGTGGTCCAGTTTTCCATGTGTGTGTTAGCGGGGTCTCCTGTTTTCTTTTTTTATTTACGATTGAAAAATCTGTTCATATGTTTTTTACTGTTTTATTTTAGTTCGTTTTGGATTGCATGCACTGACCGCTGGGAGCGGCTGCTAACGATGAAGATGATGACAGGGAGGTTTGTTTTATGACGCAGCAATTTGATCGATTCGGCTCATCAACGCTTGTAACAGTAACGAATATACCAACCACAACGAGAACAACAAAAAACAACAAAATAAGAACAAAGCGAAGAGATGAACTACAGTGAGTGTAATACAATGATCGAAATTGATTAATTAACTCGACGGGTTGTTAATGCAATTCAATTACAAGCACCATATAACAGAAAAAAATTGCCTTGGAAAGTTTGACTAAATTAACTGCGCTATAACCTCAAATGTGTATTTTGTTGAATGTAAGCATTCAGCTTCCCATAAAAATTTATGTTTACTCCTGAATGTATGCATGCTGATTTGAAATAATTATCTCATAAGCAAAACGCCCCAGGACGTCCTTTTTTAATAAAATACCGTAACATTTTCGCAATTACAATCAATCCCACTTTTTGATGGCAAACTACAACTTTTGATTCCTTTTACGGTACTGATTGGAACTTTCCAGGATAATGAAAATGGGTAAACAACAAATAAAATTATTTCGTCCAACACTAGTGCAAATTGATTAACAATATTGCTGCACAAGCAAAATTTCTTCTGCAACTAAACTCAATCAAACCATCCCACTCAATCAACGACACAAACTGCCTGCTAGCATGGTAGTAGGTAGATACAATCACCGTATTGTGCGTGACAGCATCATCTCGACCCTTATCCTGCCTGTCATCCTGGACCTGGAGGAAGCCTGGAGGATGTGTGTCTGAGGGTGCGAATGACATGCCTGACTGACTAAATGTTAAATCAATTACTCACTAGGTGATGCAATTCATTGGCTTTTCCACAGCTAGGTGCAACACACACACACACACGAGAGAAAGAGGATGCGAGAAAAGATCAATATTTACCGGCCTGATCTGATGCAACACCTAACCAGTGGTGGATTCCACCGGCACGGGAAGTACCGAAGAAAAACTGTTGACTGCACCAAAGTGCAGCAGCAGCAGCAGCAGTTTCTCGTTCATTGCTAGTAATAGAACTTTATGAGGCTGCGGCTCACGAGAACCAACGACCAACATATGCACTCCGGTCACGTTCAGACGAGAGATAGCCTCCCGTGACTGGTGCAGTCCGTACACAAGCCCATACAGTCACAGGTGTTGCGATGGCAGCTCGAAATGTCATTCGATTCAGTTTCATTATCGTGAGCCCACTCATACACTTTGGCTTAATTGAACAATTCAACAGGGGGGACCGCTCGCGTGAACGCACTAGCGCAGGCGGTACTACTGACTATTGTATGCCTATCAGCCTAGCCTATCTCACCCGCTTATAGCTAAGCTCAGCGAGGTGTCCTCGTGGGAAATTCCCGGATTGCAGGTCCTGGTTGATGTCTAACATTCATCCGGTAATGTAATAGAGATGTTACCATTAATACAGCCTATTCTTAGTCTGTTTGCAATTGTACGTGATTGTACGACCTTGCTGGTTTAATTTTGATGCTTCTGGTACGGTACAATAGCAACTGTGCAAAGAGAAGCGGCTTAATGTTTCAGAAAATAATTTCAAATTAGGGACATTTCAGTACATTATTTCTTGAGCGTAGTCTGTATCAGTCTGCTTGCATCAACCTTATCTATTTCCCGCACGTTCCGAAAACATATGTCCAAAGCTGAATAAATACTCATTATCGCAACGCAAAAAAGAATGATAAGCTTTCCGCTTGCTGCTGACGTGATTAACGTGCGCTGCACACCTTTGAAAGAAAGTACATTTATATACGCTTTTCCAATGTTTTTCTATTCCTCCGATTCCCGATATAATTTCCTCTTAAAACCATTTTATGCGTGAAATATTTACCGAGCTTTGCGGTGCGTTTGGAAATCTCCACCCATGGCATGTACATCTGAATTCTTAAAATCCCACCTGCCTACCATGGTTGATTTGCCGAAGCACTTCTTCTGGTTGAAAATCCTACAAAATACTTCGAAACATTTACTGCGTAACATGCTAATTTTCTACAGGCCCAGATTGGTTCCCCAGCTCTGCCAGAGATACGCCACGCCACGGCAAACACATGTTATCGATCCAATCGGGCGAACAATAAAAAAATGCTGAAGTTGTGTCCCGTGACATCCCGAAATTTATGGCACGGTTCAATTTCACGCATCGTGACGATAATAATTCCCGCCCAACCCGCGAGTGTGTGCGGCCATAGCATAACACAATCGGTTCGTGTGTATGTGTGTGTGTGCGTGTTAGGAACGCATCGGAGTGATTGAATGTTAATTAATTTATGGAATATTAAAACAAAGCAAAACATATTTCAATGGTATAAAATGATGTGAACAAATAATGGGGCGTTTAACGATTTCAGCTCGTCATGTTGTATGGAGCTCGACAGATGCGGTTGAAATTATGGCTAAACACTACACTAACGCAAATTTCAACCCTTGTTTTTTCTTTAATAAAAACAATATCAAGAAATGCTGATTCGTCGTAAGCTCGAAAAGGCAAGCTCACGTTTGTATGAAATTTTGTAATTAAACAAAGCCAGGTCTAGATAGACGACAGGTGGATTTATGGCTTTGGTTTAGGTCATCAAGATGTATGAGGTTTTCTGTGGAAATTGGCAGATAGGGAGATATGGTTACAAATTATGCAATTTAGACATTATTTGAAGGTATAGATTTTGACTAAATACTTAAAAAACACTCAATGACTGAATATTTGTAAAGAATAATATTAAAATTCTTTTCGTTTTCTCCTTTCAAATTTCAAGCACCATTAACGACAGACAAATTTAATACAAATTTAAATGATGATTCTTGTTCTACGGAAAGACCAGTAATCCACCGGCCGGACCTGCAGAAATCTAGTGAAAAACACACACAAAGCCGCCACCCATCGCGTGGGCTATGATAATGATATTCTAATTTTTCATTCCACGACAACGAGCTAAACTGTCCACCAGCTGCTGCTGCCAGCAGGTCGTTATCGCTGCTCTTAGCATAACTTGAACTCCCTTTCTCCACACATACAAATGGATGCATCTCGTTGCTCGTTACTAAATGACAATAAAATTATTCCAATTTGTATTATCGGCCAGCGAAAACTGCAACCAGAAGCACCAGCGCACATTATGCAAACATGAAGTGGGCTCTCCAGAACGGACCAGTTTTGGAACCGAATGGAAGCGAAAAATCAATTATATTTCAACTTTGATGACAAATTGCTGCTTCGGGAGTTGTTCAACACTTCGAAAAAAACCCTCATTTAAAGTACTCTGCTGCTCTGTCAACTCTAATTACTATTCATGACATTGTTTTCATTTACCTTGTTTATGCAAGCTTCACATTCAACACAAACTTCAAAGCTAAAGACACGACACTCAACCGTCATTTCTAATCCATTCGATCAAACTTTTTGTTTGTGCCAGTGGCACCGCAACACTTTATCATTGTAATGAAGCTTCAAGCAACTCCCCACTTTTTTTTTGCTTTGGAGAAAGACATCCCTACCCAGCGAAACAACGAAATAAAACAAACAAGCGAACAGAAAAACGCCACATACCTACACGTTCGGCAAGCAATAATCATCAATCGTTCGGCTCCTATCCGAAGGCGACAAGCATCGTTTCTCCAGAAGAAGTTGGCTTTTTTATAATCTCTAGCCCCCCTTCCAGGCATCCCTTCTCCGCCGGCCATTTCTAATGGCACACAAATTAGTGCCTTCTGGTGGTGCACCGCCCACTCTGTCCGGCAGTGGCAATTGCCACACCACTCGAGCTTGGAAATGATGAAAATGAATGACAGCAGTTTTGCCGAAACGGTTCGAAACGCGTTGGCACTTCTGCTCTTGAAGCGGCAGCAACATTAGCAGCAGTCCTGCGACCTGCCAGTCCTCGATGGCACTGTAAGATGGAAGCCATTCCCCCTCCTGTAATCAATTAATTTACGATTGGCCATCGTGAAAGATCGTGACCATCGTGGTGGTATCGGAAGTGTATACCAGGTCCACACACACACACACTCACACACGGCTTACAGGAGTTGTACGTGTCTAAAGGAAGAAAACGCCACTGGATGGCACATGGATAAAACTTCACTTAGCACCATTCATCATTACGATGTCGTCGATACTGTCGATGTGTACGGGCTGAGTTTGAGATCCCTTAAGCTACTAGGAGGTGCTGTGTAGTAGAGTGTTAATCCGTCTGTTGCCAAAATGAGAATCAATAGCATTTTTTACATCAGACACATTCAAGTTTTCAATTTTAAATACACTTTAAATGTAACATAAAAATGGAGCATAAAAATATAATCGATAGATATTAATCGTTATCATTCAATGCTACTATAACCTGCCATAAA
The DNA here is from genome assembly GCA_000349065.1 of Anopheles quadriannulatus. Lineage (NCBI taxonomy): Eukaryota > Metazoa > Arthropoda > Insecta > Diptera > Culicidae > Anopheles > Anopheles quadriannulatus. Next base: position 3,464,699 of record KB665732.1, read on the forward strand.
AAATCCATCACTCCATTCATCACTTTTCAACCGATCAATCTTTGCTTAGCTTTGTAAGTTGGTTCCAGAAATTGAACATCATTCATCTGAAACCATAAAAAAGAGCATTATCTGAAAATTACAAACTCAAATGGTAACTTGCTGATTTAGGGCTTTCCCTAGCATATACAAAAAAAGACATAACATTGTACCATCGAACATTTATGAACGAGAATAATTTAAAGAGACCATCAATAAAACCAACCCCCATGCCCTGTTTATGGACATTATTATGAAACATATTATCAGCGTAAAATCCTGTTACAGCACACACACACACAAAATCGCGGCTCGTCAAGCGCTCAACAAAGCAGCTTAATACTAACGAGATCTGAATCAATCGTGTTCAATCATTTTACGATTTTTCATCGAACCATCGATTGATACCCTATTTCCACTTTACACCCACTTTAAAAAAAAAAAGATCCTTTCCGCGGGAAGATGGGATGAAAAGCACAACCAACAACAGCCACCAAAAAAAAGGTGCGAAAGGTTCTTCCAATCAGCGGAAATTCGCAGCCACCTCTCCGTCAATTCTGCCATAAAATCACACTAAGTAGGATTGATTTTTACGATTATTTCTTCTTTACGACTTTACGATGCGACTGGAGCACCAACAGCTTCACCCTACCCACCCGTCCCGGGAGTTCCAGCGAACTGGGAAGATAAAATTTACATTAAACGTCACCCGGTATTGACTGCTGGATGGCGCGCTGGACAGCAGCTGTGTGGGGCTCTCACCGCGTGGAAGCTATTTTTAGACATCGCACTTCCCATGCAATTTGATTCATTCGTTTTCGTTGACTGAAAGTGAATGGCAGACGAATCTCTGACTTTCATAATTATTCCACTGTTCGACTGTTGGAATTTTTAATGTCCCTTGAGGATTACTTTTTCAGCTTTGTTTGGATCCCATGCACTAGCTAAATATTGGCGCTTTCAAATATTTTGATATTCGATCAACTTCATTCCAATCTAAACATTCACGTGCTTCTGTTTACCGCCTTTGCTATCGGTATCCCCGATAGATGCAACTCCCTCAAATTTCCCATCAAAATTCACAGCAATAGAAAGCGCCGTTGAAAACCACCTTTCGGCAAACAAGAATCGGGCGGTATGTGTATGTGTACCGCACCGTCTGTTGTGCGCCATTCCCCAAGCGTGCTGGGGTTGCATCCAATCATCGTAGAAGTAACACGCTTCGGTTAAGCAAATTGAGCTCATCGGGAATGCTAATGCTCCGACGCAAACTCTTTCAAACAAACTCCTCCCTGCCGCATCAGAAAGCACAAAATGCTATCCGATCTCCGGAGGGATTTTCCTCCCGCTTTTGTGACCTTCGTGATGGTTCTTTGTTCTCTACTGCTGCTGCTGCTACTGCTGCTGCTGCTGCTGCTAGGAGAATGCCCATCCCAGCAGCCAGCAGGACATGCAATCGGCAAAAGCACATGAAAATGAGCCCTCGGGAAAAAGGGCTGTTGCAAACCGGCTGCAGTGCTGGACCGTATCTAACCTTTCCTGTATCATCATCATCATGGGCAGCACCACCACACGGGAAAACGTGCACGAAACTCATTATGGACGAAAGTTTTGCCGGAGCTTTGGAAGATTGGAAGTGTAAAACTAAGGTAGTTAGAATTATTCATCGGTTAACGTTGGCGGGTTTCGTTTGTTCTGGGCGACATTGTATTGTAGGGCCAATTAGTAGATATTTAATAAGCTGTGCGACTAGATAAACACGTTTAAGCGCTTCCTGTTGGGCGTGGATGAATGGTGTACAGTCAACAGGTATGTGTAACGCAACACGAGTCGTGGGATCAAATTCCAATCTCAATTCTAGATTCGCTGTTTTCAAACTTTAAAAGAAGTATTTTTCACTATTATCACATCAAGTGTGATGTTAAAATGAAACTAAAACATCCTACAAATGCCCACACAGTTCCGTGTGCCTTGTAAAGAGAACTCGAATCATTCGGCATTAACTCCTACAAAACAAAACGTATAACAAATTAATAGCTATTTAATAACTTTATTCCACTTAAAAACAGCCTTCCCCGGCAGAGATTGTGCCTGTATTTAATAGGCCCTTTAGATGATTTCAATCCAAGGAATACCATTACACACAGTAAAAGCCTGAGAAAGCGAACACTTCGCCTCACAAGGAAAATAACCAACTGTACGCTTCGGTACGGCGTGTACGGTACAAGACGCCTTTATCCATATTTTAACAACCATTCGTAATGAAAAGATTTACCCACCGGGGGGTAGAGAGCTCCTTTGTCGTCTCAACTCTTGCACAACTTGTGATCGGGAGGCAAAATAAAAACAACAAATATAACTACCATGGCAGCACGGAACACTAAACGTGCAACAAAGAACCTTCGCTTCCCGTGTGCCAATCGGTTGCCGTGCGCTTCCGGGGCCGGCGTATTGACTGAACTGCTGCCAAGTAAACTCGATATCTTGACCATGGTTAACGGAAGTCGAAGCCGAAATACAGGTACGCCGATCGAGGGTGGGAAGCCAATAATCAATAATGCCCATCGCGCTGGCAAATAGTCGTCGAACGACACTTTGTTCCACGTTGCCGGAGTCGGCAACGGAAATAGGGGCAAGTCGGCTAAAACTGATTAAACTCTTTACCCCTTTTGCGTCGATTGTTTTTTCCGTAGGTGAATTGTTAATTAATCCTGTTTACTATCGTGAAGCAAAACTTTTTCCCTCCCCGACTTGACTTACCGAGCGCTGCTGTGTTTGGTGCTGGGCTCGCACACCGAAACCGTCTCGCTTCGATGACGATGTTCAAACGTGGCGTTGCCGTCCCGCCGGTTCACTTTATTCGCTACACAATCGGCTATAAATTTCCTTCGGCCACGCAGCCAGACAGCTGGAATCGACAGTCGTCGGACGAAAGTCGACAGTCGACAGTCGCTTCTTGCTTTTACTTTTTTCCCTCCTTTCTGGGTTTTCCCGTTGTATGGTTCACGCAACGTACCGACAACACATCCTGCTCGGATTGGCTATTGTTCTGAGCCACGAATCGATTACTACTACCACTGCTTCACTTTTCCGCTCAAACCAATGCCAATCCACGGGAACTAATCCGACAGCCGGGGAACTGTGGATTCGCGCACTAAGGCAACTGGCGATAGTTGGCGGATTTGCTGTTTCTCTCTTTCTGTTTTCCTCTCAATTAACCTCACCCGGTCTTAAACCTTCTCGCAAACCTTGCCCGAAAACTTCCCCACCTGCTCCTGTAGCAGCATTAGTGCGTTGTGCAAATCTCTTCAAACCGTTTGACTGCTTGACACCATCATCAAATCACCATTACCACCCTTCTTCATCACCCGGGAAACGCGGGAAAGGATTATCGCTCGCACATCGGTTCACCAAACCGGGCACTAGTTCCCACGGGTGGGGGTGGATTTTTTTCCCTTCTCTTACTACGAGAGCACTCCTTCCGACACACTCACTAATTGCTGTAACCGCACGCGCTTGCATTTGACAGTTGCGATCGATCGCACCTGTCACATTTGACATTTATTTATCTCCCGCAAGGCAAGGCAGGTTTCATCAGCTACATCACACGCACCACACTAACTCTTTCACTCCATTGCTATTATTCATCGAGGTGCACACACACACGCATACACACATCACTAACAAATACACTAACACTTTATGCGATTAGTTAGTCACCAAGGTGGTTACAGCTAATCTTCAACCAAACCTCAACCACAAACTCCGACAGGTTAACCTCATCGTGATGGAGGCGGCCTCTGTTGGGACTGTTGGGAACCCAAAAACGCACTGTTAGTGTTAGTGGATTAAATTTGATTATTTTGCGCTGTAAAATTTCGCTTTTTCCCCTCCGAATATTTAACAAATAACGAATATCTTTCTTTCCCATACCCATCCGCAGTGACCTCATTTCCTCCTAAAGGGAGGATTAATATTCAAAGCACTTTTACATTACTCAAACTCCTCTCTCGCTCGCGCTTTCGATCTATCTCTTTGCGTGCCATCTCGGGGACCCCTAGGTAGGAACATCAATCAGCGCTTTTAAAGCCCGTCGCATATTTCATCATTACCATAGTCTGTCCCTTATGGTAGTTGTCGGTTTGGTAACGGACTTCTCTCTCTCTCTCTCTTTCTCTTTTTTTTGTGCACAAGATCTGTTAAAATGTTTACACGCCTCTCCAAGCGCCAAATTAATAATGGAAAAGCTCGGCGCGACACGCGGTAGTAATTACTAAGAAACGGAGGGGGCATCTTGCTAGCGGCAGTACACAGGAAAGACCCGTTTTTTGGAACGAGTCACTCACAAGCCGGGATACTGGGCTGGAGCCGATCGTAACTAGCCAAAAAAATTAAATACACTCCGTAATTGAGTAGTATTTATGGTCAGTTTTAGCGGACGTTTAATTTGCTTTTATCATCGCGTTTCTTTGCCTCGTTTGTTCCTCCTCTGACTTCTGCAACTGATATTTTTGTTTTTTAGCTGAAGTCCTCTTCTTTGCAGATGTCAAAAATGTAGCCCCTCTCACGCTTTGTTGACCATTTTCAATTGCTTTGTCGCCAGTGTTGTGGGTGATACTTGGACATCAACTGGTGGAAACCAAAAAACCGGTCCACATAAAAACCGTTTAATGTTTCAGTTCTCGCGTAAGCCGAATGAACTTTTTTCAATTTTCGTCTTCAAATCTGTTTCTCCCTTTTTTTTGCTTTATCGCTCGCTTCACATTCCTTCCCACCTCCCGTGGGAAGTGGCTTCACGGAAGCGAATCGCATCTGGAAGAGCATATTTTACGCCGACATAAATATAGCACAACAAGACACATACACAAGGCACAAAATCGAGCAAAGGAGAGTATACCGAAACCTTGTTTCATTTGCAGTTCAAGCGGTTTTGCTGTTGGTTTTGTTTTCCATTCAGTGTCTGTCTGTGTTTTGCCATTTTTCTGCCCCTTTCAGCTCGTTTTTCACTCACAAACAAAAAAAAACCGACAGTATATAACTTCTCGCAAACACTTTTGCTACTTCCCTGACGGGTGCTGGCGATGCTGTCATAAGCTTCGGAGAAGTAGAGCGCACACCGAAACAAGAAGAAGAGAAGAAAAAAAAGGCAAAACAACCGGCACACAATTTCCACGCGAACCGGTCGTTGGGAAGGATCACTTCTGCTGGGGCAATAATTTCCGTTCATTTCATCTTCACAGCATTCAGCGCCAAACACACGCGCGCAGCAAACAAACTGCCAGAAAAGTAAGAAAAAAAACACACTAACTCCCCACATAAAAGTGGAAACTGGAACTTCCTGAAGGTGCACGAGATGAACGATCTCCAGACAGTACAGCGGCTGTTGCATGCGTGACCCCTCCAGAAGGGAGAAAGAGGCATGGCAAAGTACAGCAAACAAAAACTACAGAAATACATTTTCCATTCCACGCAAAACTTAATCAGAACTTCCCAACACATTCCCAGACGCTGCGTCACTTTTCCGGGGGAGGGGAAGGGCAGTTGCTCTTGGCATGTGTTGAAGTTGGGAAGCATGCGTTTGAGATCGTATGGCACACGCAAACACAGAACACAGAACGCCACCCATTAGTCACTGATATAAATTAGTCACAGTTCACTGGCCCCATGCACGCATGCCGCTGCACAAGTTCTACTAAGCCAAACGAAGGCGAAGATCGAACTGTCAAAACGAAACTACGTAGGCAGCGCTCGCACTCACTCGCTCTCGTTCCCCTGAGCCGCTTCATCTGCCCGGTTGCGCTAATGTGTTGAACACATGTGTCGTTGGTACTGAGGGGAATTTAATCGGAAACACCACCACCAGCAAGCACCAACCGCATCGCGATTGAACAAACAATTGGTCAGAACCGTTCAGAAGCAGGAAGAAAAACAGTCTGCACTCGACCCTGCTGTTTTGCCACACAGTCTGTTAGCAATGCCTAACAGCTCCATCGGGATCTCGTTAGCGCGGCAGCACACCTCCTCCTGCCCTGCTGCTCCTAAAAGGGAATTCGAGCAAGTTGTGAAAATCGATCCTCCCCCCTATGTTTGTCCGTTAAGAAAATGGTTGCAGGCAAGTTCATTAGCAGACCAAAATCACAGCGTGAATCCGAAATGTTTTTTCCCCCTTTATTCCCGGTTCTACACCTGTTTTCTTAGCTCCTTTCAACACTTCAAAATGGCATTAACTTCACATCGATCAGGCATCAACACACAGTGCTGCACCAGTGGAAACTACCGCAACAGCGAAAAGGTGCATTCGCTCTCGCACAACAAGCTTAGCTCGCACGAGGTAAGCACTAATCTTTCGCGCGGTCAGCCCTTACTAAAACACTAAACCACCTGCTAAACCTGGCAGTACGTCACACCGCACGTCAACCTGTTCAATGCGTTTCGTTGGTTTTCAGTTTCAGGTTTTCACACGTCGCCAAATGCGCGCACACACACACACAAAACGACCAGCGAGAGCGACCGGGCGACCGGAAACGGGCGCACACCGTGTATATGTACTTCCAGCACCGGGCGAGTTCGTTGCGAAACTGGAACGCTGTGCCGGGTCGCACGCTTTGCAAACCCCCTGTGTTGTGCACTCCGACACTGTAGAAGGGTGCTGCTGAGCGACTGAGAGACACTCAGCTGGGAGCGAGCTGCCACACAGCCTGCCGTATTTGGAGGGCTCGGTTTGGTAGGCGGAAGTGACCACACATTTACGGCGAAGGATCTTCAATGAAAATGCTGCTTACGGCAAAGGTAAAATAAATAAACTATGACGCTTTTAGTTAAAGGTTCCGTTACATGTTTTTCTTAAATTATTAAATTATTCATAAGATACCAAATAGGAATTAAAAGTATGTTATAACGTTTCCTCTGAGTGCTACTAATATTTAGCCAAAAGGATCAAAACTCTAGTCCACTGTGCCGAATATCGTCCCGTGAGTGTCCCGTGAGTGCTCTCTTTCAGCAGTAGCAGTAACAGCGAGCACGAAACGTGAAACACCATGCGTTCTCCTTTCGTAGCCGGCTTCATTGATTCAATGTCAAGCAAAAACGGGATTGCGCGCTGGTGGGATGGAGCGCGCCAAAGCGCGCCAACAAACCGTGGTCCCACGGAAACACCCGATGTCACGTCAGTTACGATGTGGCGAAGGTGGGGTGGATTTTACGCCACATGAATCGATTCCATTGATTCGAAGCTAAACGCTAGGGAAGCCAGATGTTTGACTCCCGTGCTGCATTCACAAAGAGTAAACAGTGCATACGATCGTGTCAAGAGATAACGTACACACACGCACACACCCGTAGGCACACTTGAACAGATTATTTTCTTACTAGAAGATCACAGAGCAAGGAGTTGCAGTGGAAAAATGGTCTGTAATTATACTCAGCTTGTTCACTTATATTGCAACTGTCACTGTACTAGGTCCTGTATTGGACTCTGTAGAATACTCTGTATAAAGGCCTCATTGCACCATCATCATCACAGTGAAAGTATTTGCCTTATCAAATATGCATGCAGCAATTGGCCCGATAAATCCATGCCGTCCAATGACGTCGATCCATCGATACTGTATCTGGTGTATCTTGTTGCAATAGGCAGACCGAAAAAGGAAGAAAAAAAAACACTCAAATGGTCAAACACATGATCGTCGTAACTCAATTTCGATTTCCAGCGCGCAAAGAGTGCCCGACTCGTGCCCACAGCCTACTTGACAAAGGAGGCACTAGAGCCGCAAGTAATGTACGCGGTTACGTCTGTACCGGCTGCGCGCAATGCAATTTGCGGCGGACGATGAACTGCGCTTTTAAAGTTTATGCAACCGTAGTCGTGCTTTTGAAGAAAAAAAAGAACAACAGGCATTTACGTCCGTTGTACACTGATTGCACACACAAGCGAGATACACAACTACTACAACAATATAAAATAATATCATGAGAAATAATTGCTCATTTACAGTAGCACGTTTTACATATTTAAATATTACAAATCGCTTGGATTTCTGTAGCTCGCCACTCCAGCACGGGGGGGGGGGGCAAGTGTGCGAGACAGCCAGCTTCAAAAATAAATTATTTAAGTTTTGAAAAACCACCTGCTAGCTAGAACAATGTCGACTAGACTTCTTTCCATCTTCACCGCTTGCACTCCCCCCCCCCTTCCTCCACGAAACGCGCACTACACATGTAGCGCAAAATTCATTGATTTTTCACCATGCTTCTTCCCTGCCCAGCCCACTTTGCTTTCCGTCATGTGTCTGCGTTTCCACGAAGACACTTTCCACAGAAACAGCGACAGCGACGACAAAACAGCGCTCGCCTTTATCCTAGTGGGCTCCCAGTTATTCCAGGTCGTTATGCTTTTTTCTTTCTTTCTTTCTTTCTTTCTTTCAAGCCAGCTCTCCCTTCTGCTGCAAGAAAAACTACTCCGATTGCTTTCAACCGCCGCCGCTACAGTGCGGTGCCCGATTCACTCCCATTCCTCTTTTTTCGTACCCTGCCTTTTGCGAATGTCAATTGGATTACAACAGCCTGCGTCGATTCCATTGCGAGGCCTCAAATGTCAGCCAAATGGAAAGGGAAGACGGGAGCGACACGACCCGCTTATCTTTGTCGCTGCAGTCGGCACGGGAAGCCGAAATGACAACGCCGTTGTCGTGTGCAGCCGAAAGCCCAAAGGCGAAGCGAGGAAGCGAGTTTTACACAAAATATGGATATGTTCAACTGGTGTGAAATTTAATCGCCATCGAACAGCGCTTACTGCTTGGTGTATGATTTGGTGGGGGGGAGGGGTTTGAAGTAGCTCGGGGAAATGAAGAACGAATTTGTAAGATGAAATGTTGCCTTGTCGGCACATAGCACGGGCCCGTTGCTTTCTTCAATACTAAACGCAACTCGTACTCAAAACTCAGATAATGCATAACCAATTGCATACATTTAGGCGCTTGCAGCATGTTGACTGAAGATGTACTAAAACCCTTTGCTTGAGCCAGCTCAATTCACGTAAATCCACTTTTAACAGCATATTTGCTATATTTCTTTATTTAAATTCACAAAAAAAATTCAGTTGAAAGCACTCGCATTTGTCGCAACGTCGAATTCATTCCATACCTTCCTTCCATCGAAGCATTCCATTAGCACCTTAAACAACGACTAAACGCTGCACCCACAGCCGTCCAGCAGACAGGTGCTGGCGAGCGGTAGACGACTGCAAGCCTAGAGCCCACCCAATAATCTAACGGAGCCCTGGTGCCCTGTGCCGAACCGGCCGGCGTCCAAAGAAAACAAGCCACCGGCGCCGGTCGCCTTGCGCCATGAATAAGGAAAGACGGCGGATGGTTTCAATTTTCCTGTGAGCAACACTAAACAAATATCAAATTACCGGTGCAGAAGGTGCTGGTAGAAGGAACAAAGAACGAACAGTTTAGATCCCTTTAAATATCATGTTCTGTACTAAAACTGGGCTAGAGAAAAGGGCAAAGAAAGTTAAATCAAAGCGGCTCTGATATGAACATTGGAACATCACCACGGTAGCTTCCGACAACTCACCAAAGGGTTCAGTTACTAAAGCAATCTCTTTCCATTGCCTTCTTATCCATTGAATAGAATGCAACTATAATCCTATTACTTGCCAAGTTAAAGGAACAAAAAAACTTAATCCAATACGAAGACATTCTGCTCATCCAAGCCTGCCAATAACTCAAGACGCTCCTCCAAACGTGGAAGATAATAGAGCTTGCTGTGTAAATATTGTGCTACGAAGTTATCAGTGAGGGAAAGGTTTTTCGATACAGCAATCCTTTTCCATGCAATCATGCACACACACACACACCCATAACACTCTGTTCGCTTGCACGAGCTTTCAATGCAATCAGAACCCATTTAACGCCATGACAAAGCACCCGAGGGAGCCTCTCCTATCTCAGAGGCAGGTGAGTGGAGATTTAAATGACTATGACATGGAAGTCTGTGTTGTGTTGTTTTGCGTCTATTCACACGATGTTTTTATTGATATTTTGCTGATTACAAAGCTTACCGCACATTCCCCTCAGCTCAGCCTTCTCATTCAACATAATGTATGTTTTCTTTTTAAACATTGACCCAATTCTACTCCGCCAACACCTTGCATGAAAGGTGTTATGTTGAGGTTCCCCCTTTAACTGTGTCTACTGAAGGTGTGGCAAACATGCTTTACAGAAAAAACAGTAGATCAATCCCACCTTTCTTTTGTGCAAAGGGTTGATGCAAGAAGAAGAAAAAAACCGGAGGAACGTTTGACACTAAGAAACGCCCAGACCACCCAAAGAATGAACCCAAACAACGAATAAAAACACCTTACACAGTAAACATAATACTGAGAATTCCTCTGATATGGGTAACCCATTCCGGGAAATGCCCCCGATGCCTTAGTTCGTGGAAAGGAAATAGCAGGACAGCGAGCGCTGAAAAGACTTTGCTCAATTTACTGAGCGAAGAGTTTCAAGGGTTTATCTGCTTTGAATGGCGAGAAAAAAGTGCACCACCAACATACAAAACAATAGCGCCCCGCGCCGCTCCCTTTCTTGCAACAGTAAACCAAGAGTTTAAATAACCAGGTGTGTGTGTGGGCCAACCAGGAATGCAGAACCAAGGGAAACAAGCAACAAGCTTCCGAAGCACATGATTCAATTCGAACTTTTGCCCGACATCTTTAAAGCGTTCCCGTGCCGGTATGAAAAAAACCGCCGAGAGGATCCACCCACATCCTCTGCTTCCACTCGTTCGGTTGCATATTTATTTAAAAAAAAAACAATAGCCAAACCAGGGGTTGCAAGGGTTTTTTGTTTTGCTCTTTTGCCGCTGCTGCAGTTGCTTGAGCCACTCGTTTTTCCCATGGAAAGTTGCAACAGGCCGCTGCCGGTGTGTAGGTTATGCTATTTTTCTTAACTCTTGGCTCAAAATAACCACCGCACAAGGCGGAGAGATGCGATCTCTGCGAAGTTTTAGGCGGTAGAAGAAAACAAAAAAAAAACAGAAAAAGGTGAAATCTTGATAGTTCTTTCCCCCTTTCTTCTGTGTAGGTTGTGTCTTTATGGGGGGAGGGATATTTATAGCGAGAGGAATGTGAATTGTTTGAAACTTGTTAAGCCTGCACTGTAAGCGTAGTTTAAATAAGCGAAAAAATGGAACAAAAACACTATTACTTTTCCGTGCACTTTCTCCTAAAAAAAACCCGTAGCAAAGCAAATCGTGCTAAACGCCTAAAGGTAGGCAATTGGATATGCAAAAGGTTATTTTTAATTTCTACAATGCCATCGGGAGGGGGAGGGCGTTGGAAACACTTAAACCGAACGATGAACAGCGAATAATTGGCCTTACACACTGTGTACAAACTGTCTTATTTAATCTCCTTTTCCAGCTTCAAATTAAAACAAACGCTTTATCTCCGCTTCATGCGTAACGTATGCGTAACGCAACGTTCCTGATCTGCGAACGAAATGATCTCGCGCTTACGTTGCGTGTGTCTGGTATTAACACTACCTTGCGAGGTAGATTAACACTCCCATCCCTCGCGTTTGTAACAACCAAATTAATCATTGCTGCACTTCACACAAAAGAGCAAGATTATATCGTTCGCTCGTAGAAAAAAATCCCTCCGTAGTACTTCCTGGTAGTAAGCCGTCGGTGAAAGCTGTTCCACCGTTTCAGCCCGTGCCATGCGATGGTTTATTCATAAAAATCGATGACCCATGCACCCCGATCATCACAAACAAGGCCCGTATCGGCCGAAAGCGCCGTCAATGGGAAAGACGTGCCGGAATTGGAATGATTTTCTGCTTAATTATTAATCAAACAACCTTCGGGGCCGTTCTTCGAGTGGCTTTCACGAAAACAAAACCGAAAAAAAACAGTCGGCCATCCTGTCAGTTCCTGTGAAAGCTGTGTTACATTAAACCATCATGGGATGGAATGGATGAGGGAGGGCGGGAGATTTTCATACAGTCGCCCTTTGATGTGCAATCTTCAACGGTTGAACTTCAACGGTGTTAAAAATAGCGCTTTTCGTTCATTCGACGATGGGTTTAAAATAGATTTGTGGATGGAATTTTACGTGTAAACCCATCACTTGCAAGACTGTTAAAAAAAAGTTATATACTTCATTACTGCACACTCGCATAAAATGTGCTTTGTAGACGACCTTTCGAGCGACCACAAATGAGGGGAGCGAGCAACAGAAACGAAATGCACATATTTTATTGCGTCTAGTGAGCGAAAGATTCCCGCTTTTTGAAATTGCATACAGACACGCACGTACCGGAACTCCCGGTGTCCCCGTTTTTAGTTTTTGCCCCCCCGTCCCCGTAGCCGTCACCAGGAAAAGGGAGCAACACAACAACAGCACGAACCAGCAAGCAGACAGGAGTCAGGAGTCCTGGATGCATAAATTATGGCCGCAGAGGCTTCGAGGAAAGCTGCACCTTTGCTCGACAAGCACGACAAAAACGACAGCAACGGTGCCACCGCCGGTGGGAGAAGATCAACCTAACGCGAGCTTTATAACGACCGGCCGAGTGGACGAGTTAGAGCATGGTAGTAATCTAGCCCAGCTTGTGCCTGTGCGAGAAGTCAAACACAACCATTAAACGCACCCTTAAAGGCGAGGCGCTGCTCCGTTCGAGGAAGCAGGTTGGAATTAATTTGTGCAGCCAGTTCACTCACTCCACCGCCGGTCTCGGCGACTCATCAAAGGGATCGTACACCAAGGGCAAGCAACCAAGCAAGCGCCTGTCGAAGTGGGAGCCAACATCGATAAATTCCTTTCGACCGTTAATCGGTGATTTAAGTAAATAGTATATCACATCCCCGAGCACCACACCACTTAATGGAGCGATTGCATTCCATTAAATAGCTAAAATGGGTGGTTTTTTTCGTGCTGATGGTAACGGGTTCGACGGGTTGACTATCTACTATCGACGAGATCAATAGCTGGCTGAGTAGAGGGAATGTGTGCGTGTGTTTCGATTAATGTAAATCGAATGCAAGCTATGATGTGATAATGATTTTACTGCGATACAGTTAAAATCATGCAAGAAAGGGGAAGGACGATTTTCTCATTACAGAGCTAAACCTTTGTGAGCTTTTCTATCTCAATGGTTTTATCTTCGCTTTATTGATGGAATATATTGAGCCTTTTTGTCGGATAAATGTGTAAATTAGAACACCGAAAGCTTTCCACCAAAACGATGATATACTAACTTCCCGTTCTTCCCTAGTCAGCGAGTACACAACACACAAATTGTACGCACACCGAGAACCATTAATTTCAGGCACCCGTCCAACAACTAACCCACAACAGCTATAAAACCTGCAGCCGAATCCATCCATACATCCGAGGAAAAGCACAAGGAAGACGCAACGGAAAGAAAAAACTATAAAAGTTTTTCAATTAGACACCATGATTAATAAACCACCAACCACCAGGGTAGGAAAGAACGAACGAAAATGGACAAGCTTGGTGGCCGACAAACAAACGAGCCCATGCACGAGCTCGTAAGACCTGCGGGAAGGCCAACAAGTGGATTAGAGCGCCAAAAAAATGGTTTTAAAACCACGGACGGATTTGTTTGCGTTGCGTTTCGCAAATCAATGGCTGGTATTATTGAATCCGTTCGTAGCGGGAACGTACGGCGCTCACAAGAAATTCTAGGGATGGCAACACATTTCTTTAGCCCGGTCCTACAACGCCGCGGTGAATAACTGTAGCAACCATCTAGTACGTTAGGGAAATGAGTGTCGGGACGTACGCCGCCGCTACGAACGGATTCAATAATACCAGCCAATAGAAAAGAAACCTTTAAAGCATGTAATTTAATTTGGTAGGTCAGCTCAACCGTAGTGCACGATTTTTTGGAGTTCTTTCTCGCACACCTTTAATCAGAACACATATTTATAGCCTCAACAAAAAAAAGAGACAACACACTATTTTTCATCCAATGGGAAATGCAACTGACACTGACTATTATTCTTCCAACACATCTAACAGCCTAAATCCAGCAAGCCTAAATAGTATGAAAATGAGCTTCATAAAGATGAGCGTACACTTGGATGGCTTAGTAACTTGGAAGTATAAACTTCGGACGGTAACGAATGGGCGTGAATTATGGTTTGATTAATTTCTTGTGTTTTCTTTGCATTTCTGAAAGCTTAACAAACAAAAAACAAAATGCATTCCACCTGTGCTCCTATCCTACAAGTTTCAAATTAAATAAAAAGCTTACCCTCGCAACACCTACAGCCATTGGGTTGTTGGCTTCTTTTTGTTTTGTTGTGCTTGTTTTGTAACTTCAAATTTTGAAACGTTACACAAGGACGTTTAGAGGTCTGCTTCCCAAATTGCTATGTCACAACAACATGTGCAAAACACACACACATACGTACACAGCTGGATGCTTTCGATTAGGTAAACCACTTACCAAGAGACACCTTCGCTGAATTTTTGACCTCCGAAGGGTGAGATGGTAATGTAATAGTGTTTCCAATGTTGGAGTAAACTTTTCCTTACACTACGACCCTCCCGGGAATATAAAGGAAAAGGGATAGTGAAAGTTTACGATGCTTTGCATTGGAAAAGTCACACACATTTAAACTATAAGCTCGATAGTAAACAAGTCAACCGTCGGCCAACGACAAGAAACAATCCAATAGATTTAACTTCAAATTTAATCAATAAAATAAATTCCAAGACCGAGTAGGACATATCCAGCCTTTAGGCTACCACTTTTGCTTCCAGCCGTATGGAAAGAAGGAATTGACGACCTGTTTGTGGAGACATAAGAAAACTCGCCTACAGCAACCGTTCTACTCTGTGGCCCATACATTTGTACACACATTGTACAACCACACACACACACACAACAGAACGAACCATCCCAGGACCGTTCGGAAATCGAAAATCGCTTCTTTGCTCCATCCACTCCTTTCTATGCAGCCCTCCAAACGCTGCTTGACAAACGATTGCAGCGGCTGAAATTGATCACTGACTGACAGCCGTCAGTTTAGCTTGATGCGAAAGGCTTATTGCTAAACGAGTTCTGTGCTTATGTATCTGTGTGGGGGTTTGGCAAATTTGTTGCAATACGTTCAACCATCACTTGGGAAGCTCCAAGGGTGAGTGTGAGGAAATTTGTCGAAAGCACACTTACTTAACGCTTTTGGCAGGTTTATTGTCGATTAATAAACTACGAGGAGTTCTTTTAACAAACTTGATGTATTTATTAGAGGGTTTAGGTCATCAAACGACCCCAAATTATGTTATTTAATCGCTGGGGAGATTTGTTTATTTCCCATTCCATTGGATTACATTTTATCGTGCTTTTTAATAGTGTAATTACTCTTATTTAATTTTCAACAAAAACTCCTCATAAATATCTCAACTGTGTGGATTTACAGTCTTTACAGGCTTAACTTGGAAAAAATCGCTTATATACGCTTGAATTAAGAGGCCGCCGAATGGTTTAACTATAGAGGCGCTGGCTCCTGCAAAGCAGCACGAAGTTTGATTCCCATTCAAACTATCGACTTTTCACTTGATTGCAAATTTCGTGTAAAAAAGAAATCCAAGTAAGTCTTGATTAAAGATCCCTCGTTGCAGCATATGGCCTTACGTAGATAGCAGACATAGGGGAAGGTAGGTAAAGACGGACACGTTAAGGGAAATGGTAAAAATCTAGGGATATATAAGTGCAACGACAATGAAAATGTGCATAAATTATCTTACACTCATGTTTAATCAGAAAATGTGTTGAATCTTTTGAGTTTCTATCGATTTTTGTGATTTTTTCATGAAATAACAAACAAACATGGTTTTTTTCGTGCCGTTTTGAAATGTTAGACGGGTAAGAGGGACATCTAATATGGGAAAGATGGACACTATAAAGGGTAAAATGGACATCTATAAAAAACGGTGGTATTTGAAGAGGTTTATAGTATTTTAACATATCCTTTTGCTTTCCTCGGCCTGGTGCGTATATATCCCAAATCTAGGCCAATTGCAACGACGGTTCATTCAGCCATAAATTTAGCAATTGTATGCGGCGCTTGTAACATATCGTAGAATGCAGCATCTAAAGAATTAATGAAATATCGCGCACTAACAACTGACGTTGCTCCAGCTTACAACAACAGTCTAGAACTTCCTTTTAGGAAAAACTCCGCGAAAAGTCCACGACCCCAGTATTTTTTTAGGGACTAGTTAATAGTTTAAGCCATTTCCCATTCAACAATTGATATTTGTAATCCCATAGAATTTCTGTTCCTGAACGATGTCATATGCCTCATCTTTTCATTGCATGACAAGATATTGGATTTCGTGAAGCGCCTCATCAGCGTCGAGCGAGTAATAGCATAACGAATGGCTACTATTTTGACCGGTGTTGCATTTCTCGCTTATTTCAATACTTTTTC
Organism: Anopheles quadriannulatus; assembly: GCA_000349065.1. Taxonomy (NCBI): domain Eukaryota; kingdom Metazoa; phylum Arthropoda; class Insecta; order Diptera; family Culicidae; genus Anopheles; species Anopheles quadriannulatus. The sequence continues at coordinate 3,481,190 of KB665732.1, forward strand.
TAGTTGCTGGATGATTCATATCTTCCGAATAAGGTATCTGATTAAATCTATTCATCACCAGTTGCTATAAGAAGTAAAATAAAGCAACAAATTCGGTGTCCATCTTTCCCTGCAACAACGTGTCCGTCTTTCCCACTTTAGTGTCAGGATGTTCAAACCACCAGAAAACAATATTTTGTATTGCTTTCATTCTCGTTCTTTCGCAAATTTTTTCTTGCATGATCACGACAACTCATTCATGAAATAAAACATCTGGAAATTTAAACAATAAAAGTTGTAGAGCTTAAGATCCGCAGTACAGTCTGTTCCCGAGTTACGCGGTTTCTGCATTCCCGACGAATCCTGACGAATCTGTCAAATTTAGAAAACCGCGTATCTCCGAATCCGCGTAAGTCGAGAACCGTGTAACTCGAGAACAGACTGTAGTCAAATTAGATCCAAAAGGGTGCACACGATTGAAAATTTATTTTTTCCGTGGATTTAAACAATTTTGCATATATTATGCCAAAAATGTTCTCAAATGTGTTGTTTAAATTTATGCTAGGATGCTGCATTGTTGATTTTTTCGAAAATTACCATTTTGATGCATTCATGAGAAGTGTCCATCTTACCCGCAGTGTCCGTCTTTACCTCTTCTTCTTCTTCTTTGGCACAACAACCGTCGGTCGGTCGGTGGTCGGTCAAGGCCTGCCTGTACCACTTATGGGCTTGGCTTTCAGTGACTAATTGATTTCCCCCCCATAGCAGGATAGTCAGTCCTACGTATGGCGGCACGGTCTATTTGGGAATTGAACCCATGACGGGCATGTTGTTAAGTCGTACGAGTTGACGACTGTACTACGAGACCGTCTTTACCTACCTTCCCCTATAAAAAGGTTACAAAAATATGTCCTCAAAATCCAGTAATCATAAAAGGAGAGATGATTGATTGACGGAAAAGGAACGCGCAGCTATTCTCATATTTTTAGAAGCTAGAAGAAGCATTCCACAAAACAAAATAGAGAGAAGCATTTTAGAGAGAAAAGATCTAAGCCATTTTTGTCATCCACCTCTAAAGAATATCATACCCAAAACTAATTTATTTATTTATTTATTTATTTATTTACCTACTTACTTATTTACCTACTTACTTAACTTACCTAAACCGAGCCCTAGTGGAGGCATGTTCACTCCTCTTTTTATATCACATAAATAAGCAACAAAGCTCACTTGATGCTTAGTCCCGTTTGTAAGAGAGAGAGAGAGAGAGAGAGAGAGAGAGAGAGAGAGAGAGCAAAAAGAGACACCAAAACCACACACCTAAAAGGGGGGCAGGCAGTAGTAGCAACAGTTACGTGTGATGTTCCAACCTGTTAAGCCGATCAAAGCCAGCGGTGGTACAGTACAACAGCGCAATGAAAAGGTTGCCGACCGTCCAAAGATGGAGAGGATTTAAGTTTGTGTGATATCCTTTTTTGTTATTGTCCGAAGGTCAAGTGTTAGTTAATCTGCTAAACAGGAAGCATCGCTACTTAATTCTAACCACATCATTGCTCATTCTTTCGCTTCATCCTTTCACCGTAGCCCACGCACACAAACGCAGGACATGCACGGAACATTACACACACGGGCGTATTGAAAACGTCGTTATCTGGTCTGGACTTACCTTGTTTCCAGCCCCAGGGATTCCAGCGTGCTTCACACAAATTCAATTCAGTCACACTAAGCAAAAACCGCAACAACGACCGACCATTCTTCTCCATAACGACGGTACATCTGTCTTGGCGAGTTAAACACTCCGGCGGCCGGTTGGATCCGTTTTTATTCACCTCCATCAAAGGATGGACCTACGGGCTGACCGTACCGACCAAAACAAAACACACCAGCACAGCACATTTTTGGGGACAATTTTATTTCAACCAACACACACACACACACAAACCGGCCGCTTCTTTTGTCAACGCGACAGTTCGCTCCACAGCCTACCCAGGAGGCCACGTGGAATGAAAATATGTTGCCAATGATTGTTTTGTTGTATTGTTCTACCGCAACAACGTGCGCAGGCATAAAATGTTGACCGAACAAGGGGGGGATGATAAAGCAATGAGTGTCGCGGCGCTCCGTGGCGGTGGTGATGACCGTTCGCGTGTGAACGGATTAGATGACATACGATTTCACGCGCTTCCCATTGTTATTTGTTTGCTTTTATTTTTATTTACCTTTTTTTTTGCTTTATTTTGCCATCGTGCGATCCAGATCCCGTTGGTGTCAGCACAAAGCTGATGTCCTGGCATTGACATCCTCCCGGCTGACAATCTCGTTAATGCGCTCGATTCAATTGAGCCAACCGGTGACGGGCGAGTTTCGTGAAAGGTTTCCCTGGTGGTACGTGACGTGAAACTGTTCAACTAATAAAACGAGAGCTAACTTACGCATAGACACAAAAAAAAACCCCGCAAACAATGAACAACACTTAAGACTGTACTTCTGATGAAGTTAACATCACTCAAAGCGCATCACTGTCATCAATCAACACACACACACAAACAAAGAGCCACACACCACTTCATTTTCCATACATTTTTTCAGTCTTAGATTAATAAACTGGGTTCGATATACGGTTGTTGTTTATTACTTTTTTGTGACGATCGTAAAGGGTTTTTAAAATTTATTTTGTGTATTTTTCTTCTTCATCTGTCTCCGCCGTTTCATCGCTCCGCCCTTTTAGTACTGCTTCTTCCATAATTATCCTGTAGACGTTTGTTTTTGCTTCCCTCCACTTTTCTCAATCACCTCAACGCTCGACGATGATTGCTTCCTTTCGACATTTGCAACAGCTTCATCACCAGCGCTTGTGATAAAGCATTGGTTTGCTTTTTTTTCTGTGTGCATTGTGAACGCGATTGCAAAAGATTTAAAGTAATTATGAATATTTATCGCATTTTAACACACACATAAACACTTTTGTTGCCACGATTTTCCAGTTTCAGTTTGTGCTACGTGTTAGTACATTGAACACATCGTCTCGTTCGGATTTGTCGCGCTCGACATACGCGATTTCGGAGTAACAGTAAACCTAAGCGTGAATTTCTGAACACAGCATGACGACAGTGTAACGTGTAAGGAAAGATTGATCATTACGTTTTGTTTTTTGTTTCTTTTTGTAGAGTTGTGCGTTTTCGGTGCCACTTTTGGGCTCAACTACGACCGCTATAGGCATAGGCGCATAACCCACCGTGCGTGGTTTGTATAGACGTTGTGATGGATCTGATTGCCATAAATAGTGTAAACAATTGATACAAAATATGCAATAGTTGAGTGGCCGCATAAAACATTCCAATTGCGTAAGAACGAGAAAGCCAACTATTCTTTCAATTGTGAAGACACGCTGTAAAAAACGAGCAACCGAAGCTTGGTTGATGCATTTTTAAGCCCCTTTTATGCACGAACCTTCGAAATAATTTCCGTTTCTCACTAGCTCACCACAAAAAAAAAACAGAGGCCAGAAAATAGTTTCTTGTTTCTATAACAAATGCTCTATCTCGATTCGTGTTCATAGAGCTCAAAATTGTAACACATTTATCAAACTGATCGATTGTTTCTTGTGCTTCCCCCCGTTACTGAAGAGTTCGTTTTGTGTTTTTATTTGTTTTGGTTTCGTTTGTCGCTTACAATATCATAAGAAGACTGGTTAAAGTAATACGCATCAGGTGGCTCAGCAGCGAACGCGAATCGTGGTCCTTCTAAAATACGTAACAACTCGTTATTAAGTGATAGTTAATTTGGTGTTTTGGCCGAAAATGAATTACCAACATACTGTTTAAGATTTTACAACCATAGAAAGGATATAAGGCTGTACCTGCTAATAAATATAAAAGTAATATGCTTCCTGAAAAATGTGTCTTTTATCTGTGCTTGTTTTTTTCACCTCAAAAATTGTTCGCTCTATTTGGCTACATTTATTTGTTTAAAATTGATCAAAATTGCTTTAAGAGGCGGTACGGTAAATTCATGGTTTAAATAGTTTGATAATCAGCATATTGCCAAAAAGTAAAAACATAATTTTGTAATACATTTCATTTGAATTTATCCCAGACACAAACCCCAATCCAGATTCAAGCGTTTCGCTATCTGTTTGCCGTTTTATTCCGCTAGATGGCGCTGGTGCCGCTTTTCTTCAGGGTTGAGTGTGATGTTAGTGCCTAGCACCACCGGAATATACATTGTATTGCAAATCTTTTCTACTCTCTTCCTTTCCATTTCATCTTTCCGTTGTCCTGCTCAAGATATCGATACGTAAAAAAGTAGCAAAAGTAGACACGTAGAGAGCCTTTTTTTCCTTCGTTTAGTTAGACCTTCCGGCGTAAATGTTTGTGCAATTAGCTCCTAATCCATTTTAGACCTTCCAGCAATTACGGAAAACATAGTGATAGCTGTATAAAATTCAATCAAAATCAATTGATAGCAAACAGCTATATAAGCAATGTTTTAATTTAATGCTTTCCGTATCCGTTTCATCCTAGCGCATGTAGATATTCGTAGCTTGGATTTGTCGTCGTTACAAATATCAAAGAGGAGACACTGGTTTTAGTCATGCGATGCCATTGAGCAATGTATCTTCATCACGCCGTCACGATTATTTCATATATGCGATCTCCGCGTTTGGATAAGTCAATGAGAAAAGTTTGTTTGTTTGTTTGTTTTTTTCTTAAGTATAAAACACCGAACGCACCGAAACGTGTTCACGACCTGCTGCTGCTGGCTCTTGTGTTGTTCGTTCGTATGCTTTGCTTTTACTTCCGCCACAGCTTCTCTTTCGTCTAGGAATGTACCATGCATAGTTTTACTGTTTTGTTATCAAATAAATAATATACTTTTTCGACGCACCGTTTTCTTACATTTAAAACGAACAAATATAAGTGTACCTTAACGGTAGAATTAATCCTAGCATTCGTAATGTAAACGATTGTGACGCTTTCCGCGGCTGCGTTGTACCGATATGCCGGTCAGCAGAAATACAGGGAGCTAACGAGCATAAATGATAGCCGATGCAGGAAAAAGCATCGCACCCAGTGGGCTAGAGCAAAACGCATTAAATTGGCTTTCATTCCACTGTGCTGGTTTTCTAGTGGATACGAATTTACTTCCACCTATATACGTGCGAGTACGAGAAGAAATCATTCACCTCATCTCTCACTGCTAGCCTTTGCCTTTTCCTGCAATACGACAGACGAAAGCGTCAATCCTCCCGACAAAAAAAAACACTCCGTCTCCGAGTTCCGATTTTGATCTTCTGATCCTCTACTCTACAATAATACTTTTGCCACGATACATGCGCGGGATAAACGTCCCCCTTTGCACTGTGTCCTCTGCTACTACGGTGCTTTCGGTCAGTATATTTGCAAACAGTCTGCAGGTTTTTAAACGATTTTGTCACACGCATTACTTCTTCGTTATTTGGCATGTTTGGCTTGTTCGAGGCTTCGAGAGGAGGGGCGATGAGAAATGAACATAATTTCGTTTATCATAAGATTCTTCTCCAACAAGCCGCGTGAAGATGCTGCGCGGCTACCGAAAGTCTCTACCCGATGTCACACCCATATTCGATGTTGCTAATTCTATCGCATCGGATTCTTCTTAGTACAATTCTTAACTAAAACGTAGCCTAGCTCTCGGCGTCGCTCGTATAGCCCCCTTTTCAAACCCTAAATTAATTAATAATAGAAAATTTACATAGTCTTGGCTAACTAAAGCAACATTCACGTAAACGATGGATGATCTTTTCCCTTTTTGCTGTAGGTTCGTTCGATTGCTTTCGAATGTCGTTCCCCGTTGCTTACACGCTTTGAAACTAAAATCGAATATTCTTCATTAAATAGCAACGTGTTACTTAATGAACCGCACACCTATTGACCACTTCGAACGGCGTGAAAATGGCCTGCTTAGAATCATATTCGTGGCGGTTTAAAGTGATGCAGTAACGAGCTCATGGTGGTGCTTGCCGGTGCCGTTGTCGTTGCCGGTGTCCCTGCATTGCCACCGCTCGCCGAATGATGATGATGATGATGAAGGTGGTGATGATGATGATGATGATGCAGTTGTTGAGCATGAAGCTGACCAGCAGCAGCAGCAGCAGCGCCCGACTGACTTTGGTCCACCATTGGCCAGTCATCGTCACTGTCCGGCAGCTGCCTATCGTTCACACACACCGACACGATGCTGCGCCGACCGACCGGGACGCCATCAACGCCCGCATCCGCGCCACCATCGCCGGGCACATTGTTCTGCTTGGTGAGCAGCTTCTTTTCGTCCAGCGACTTCGACGCGTACTCGTGCCAGACGACACCGCCACCACGGGGCCCGACCTGACCACCCGCCTGATGGTTCAGGCTGCACCCGGTGACGGAACAGTTCATGCCGGCCGCACCGCCCGATACCGAGCTCGAGGTGGTCATCGTACCGGCGGTCGTCGTGGACGTCTGTTCGAACGAAACTGCCCGCTGCTTTCGCGCCCGCCCGGACCCGCTCACAAGCGGACCGCCAGCCGCCGTCATCGAGCCCGTTGATCCGCCAGTGCCACTGCCGGCATTACTGTTGCCCGACTGGACCACCGCCAGGCTGTGGTTGTTGATGATGGTGTCGCCCGTGTTGTTGTTGTTGTTGCTGGCGATGGTGGTGGATGGGTTCGCGTTAGCCGCCCCCTTGCCGGCACCGTTCGCCTTGTTGCGGAAGCTGTTTGAGCGCGAGGAACCGTTCTCCTTGTTGCGCCGCGACGACGACCGATGCAGATGGCCGTGCCGGGAGCCGCCCCGACGGCTGGACCGCTTTGCCGACGACTGATGGACCGACTCGGCCGATGCACTCAAACCGACGTTTCCCACTGCGTGTTTTAAGAAGGGGTGCGCGCGGGTGTGGATCAATTCAGATAGAGAGAGAATGAAATAATGGTTTGGCACAGAAAGTAAAGTAATAGGGCGCCAAGATAAAACAAAAATCACACGCAAAATGCACACATTGGATGCAACACAACACAGGATACCCGTGAAGGATACGGCAACCGCAGCAGGATATGGGCGCCGTCATATTTGAGGGGAGGGGTCGGATTTTGTGATTTTGAGCGACAAAGCACACAGGGTAGAAGCGGAACAGGCCGGAGAAAAAGATAGAAAAAAGAGAAAAGTTTTGTTTTAGAATGATATTTGTACACAAGCCAAGGTACAGAGGCTGGCGTGAGAGACGCTGCCAAAGAACCAAGTAGCAGGACTCTCACGCAGCTTTCACAAATAAACAAAAAACATTGTTCAAACCACTTTCTGAATTGTTTTGTGGAGATGAAATCAATTTACTATAGATGAGTAATGTTTGTAATGACATGAATGTAATGTTATACAGTGAGAGAAGAAAAAAACACACACGCATGTGAATTATGATGAAATGATTGATTGCAAAATACAAACAAAATACAAACACTCATCAAAAAATCAAATAAACAAAATTAGCAAAACATTCCTTAATTGGCTAACACAAACTATCGGTTCACAAAAAGGTACACAAGTTAATCTAAAACATGTTTCAAACAAGAACAGCAACGAAAAAGATGAACATAGTACACAAAATAAAGAACCGAAGAATATGTACAACTTGTATCACAAAAATCAATGTATGTAAGTAAACAAAACAATTAGAACCATTTCTAGGCAAAAAGAGAAATAAAACAGACTGAACAATAACAAAGAACAACTAAAATGTGCCCATACAAACAATGGACAATCGAAAAATAAAGACACAAATATACAAAAAAATAATGATTTAGTATTTCCAATTTCCAAAACCACTCCTATTATTGCACACATTATCGTATCACACACACACACACAAAGAGAACACAAAACACCCAAACAAACAAACAAACAAATCACAGAACAGCGGTCGCCATTCGGAACTATCTTAGTACTTGTATGATTATTCGCACGAGACAGTACGGTGCGACGATGTGAAGCACAATAATGACGAGCAGCAGCATCGCGATACTTAAAACTGATGTAAGTTCAACACATAAATCGAAAAAACAACGTCAACGGCAGAAGAATGAGCAGAAGAAGAAGTGGATGCGATCAAATCGAATTCGAAGAAAACGAAACCATTGTAAGAATAAGAAAAGAAGAAAAGGAAAAAAAGAGAAAGAGAAAACACACGCCCGTTAATAGCCATTCCTTTTTGAGGGGGGCCGATCCACCCCCACCCCAAAAAGGTGGAAGTGGGGAGACCCTTTTTGTTTGTCCAAAACGTCCGTCAAACATAATGCAAGTTTGTCCTTTTGGTTAATTATTGTGTAGAATAGGTCTTTGCTTTTGCTTCGAAGCGAATGCTCCAGAGACTTTTGTGAGAGAAAAGCATTAGTAAAAACCGACAAACATTGGAGGACACATTTGCTATTAACACACGCATGAGTATTAAGTGGGGAAGCAGGTTTGGGTAGTAGTGTTTCGGTACTGCACGCGTATACAACAACAAAAACCGCGTGTGGTGTATTAGATTTTGGTTTGTTTGTCATTATGTTTGAGGATATTTAGACGCTATTATTGCTGGGGGGAGGGGAGGTGAGAGGGACGTGTGTTTGCGATAAGTATATATTAAAAACGTTAAACAAAAGCAAAGGGGAAGAATCAAGTATCGATCGCACTCAAACAACGTACACAAAATTGAATGAAAAACAAAACACATTAAACAAAATTATAATATAAATAAAAGTAGGAACTTCCTTGCGTTTATTGTCCACCGCGTGTTACTGTCTTCGTGAGCCGGTCTCTGTCTGCTTTTGCTGTTTGTTCCTCTCCTACCTCCCTACCATCTTCTACGTCATGTGTAAAAACTGAACCATTGCTCCGGTCAGTAATAATTGATGATACAAAATTATAAAAACATTAATTTGTGCTTCAAACTATATACAAAGCAGCATAATGAAACACTGTGCGTAATGAGCAAAATAAAAGTTGATAATGAAAGCAGCAAACGGCTCTAGTGGGAGCGCCCTAACGCGCCCTTGGAATGTGCAGTAGTAACCACAAAGTCCTACAAAATCGGCGGGCTAAAACGGGTGTTTTCCATGATCGGTCTTTTCAAAGACAGTGGTAACTCCCTGACATAGGAAGAGCATTTTGAGAAGGATAGCAAAAAAAACGGTGCTTCTATAACAAACCAAAAATACCCTCCTATTTCGTCTCACTTTCTCGCCTATTTGTCATGTTGTGCTCATATATACTTTCGTGGTGATGATCGTGTTTAGAGAAATCAATTTAATCGTAATTTTAATGACTTTGCGTACACTAAAACCAATAAATAATAAACTTTCGTTGGCAGGCATTGCTTGCTGTCCTGTGCTGTCTCGTACAATGAGTAGTGAAATCATACGTTTGGTTAAAACCAATTATCACCTCCGAAAACATAGCTACTATCCTTTGTTTTGCCTGCCCTATCACGCACGCACGCGCGCACTATCGTTCGTCTTAAGTGACTATGTTAAAAAATTAATAAAACATTCCCTACAATAAAAAAATAAAACAATACCACACACACACACATTCACACGACCGCACATGGGGAATGGTAGATACAGATTTCTGTAACGTGCGATTAGCATAAAAACACACAGAAATAAAGCCACCCAAAACACTCGCCGCCATCAACCATCCACATCCACAACTGCTGGGGGCGCGTGGTGGTGTGAAAAAGTCATTGTTGCGCCTTCGCTTCCTCTCCTGTCCACTCGCTCCATGTAGCAACACTCACACACACACACACACACACCTCGATGGTGGTGGTAGCGTTCAGAACAAAAAGTCCAGCACGGAAAACACTATCATCGACAGATTGCTTTGGCGCGAAAGCGTTGTAGTAGTGCTTCCGTTTCCGATCGAGATCGAGTGGCTGACGTTACTGGAACGCCGGCTCGTGTGATGGTGGTGTTGTGCTTTGCGGCCACCGTGAAGCGTACTACTGTTGTCGTGCTGCCTAGCTGCGGTCAACGAACGTCGGGAGGATGTCGGGATGGGGGGAGCGGAGTTGCTGCTGCTGTTACTGAGCGAAGTAGAGGCGGTAGTAACAGCGATGTTAGGATTAGTCATGGCATGCTGGTGGGAAGAGGAGGTGGAGGGTTGCGGGGTGGTTGGTGTTGGTGTGGGTCGATTCTTCTTCTCCTCCCCCGCGGCAGGAGCCGACTCGGGCCGACGGCGTCCCGCCAGGCCGGAACTGCCCGCCCGATCGCCGACGGATTTTGCCGCCCCATCGGCAGACGACGCTGCGATCCGATCGTACGAGTTGTTCCGGCGCAACAGTGCGCGCCGCCGCCGACGACGACGATTTTCCGCACGCATGTCAAAGTGGTGACTCTGGGAGATGGCAAAGTCGCCCTCATCGCCATCCAGCTCGTCATGCGGCACGATCGTAAGATCGTCGTCGTCGTCCTCGTCGTCGAAGTTGTTATCGTCATCCGAGTATGGTTCAATCTTTTCGATGTCTCGGTATCTGTGATCGCACGTCGGCTGCTTGCGCTGGGGCGGCAGTTGTTCCTGCACGGGGGAAAGGGTTGTAGAATCGCCCCGCGAGGACGGACAAGGATGGTGACGCTCATTTGGCAAGCACACTGGACCGGTGTTACTAGTAGCGTGACGCGATGTTGAGGTGTGCTCGTTATTGCTAGCGATGCGAGGGAGGCGAGGCGAATGAGCAGCAGCTGACTTTTGCACGTCCACAGCCGTTGTGATGTGGTGCTGGTGATGATGGTGATCATGATGAGGAGCATGTTCGTGCGTGTTACGATGAGAAGGATGATGCTGATTATGGTGTTGTTGGTGATGATGGTGGGACTGTTTATCGCAGTAGTGGTGTAGGTGGTTCGCTTGGTCTTGGTGGTTAACAACATCGACATCGTACAAATGCTCTATACTATCATAGGTACCGATTATTCCGTGCGCATGATGGTGGCCGTGCCCGATCGCTCCCGGGATCGGCGTCGAGGTGACGATCTGCGGATGTATCAGCGAGCCGGGCCCGTCGTGGCACAGCTCCAGCGAGCTGCCCCGCGCCCCGAGGAACCATTCCGAGCGGGTTCGCATCCTTGCCGCCTGCCGCTCGTGCACCTGTGGCATTCATTAGGTACGCGTGCAGTAAATCCATTCACAATCGAGCGCATCGAAATCGCACCGCAACAGGGGTACAGGGTGGTAGGGCGAGAGATTAAATCAGTGTTTAGAAATCGTTTGTTCACATCACATAAAGAGCCCGCAGTATCGGTGGGGATGATCGGAGGGAGATCAGACCAGGAGGACGCAGACGATCAGGAAAAGGGAGAGAGAGAGAGAGAGAGCGAGAAAGAGAGAAGAAGAAAAAATGGGACAAAGATTATATTAATTCTTATTACTTCACGAGTACACTACACCACATTTTATATATTTGGTTGCATTTTTGTTTTAATTCAACTCAACTGTACGCTTACGTGATCAGTAGAGTGCAGAGTGTGTTCTAAACGATCTATATTGTAACCAGCCACATGCCGAGCTCTACTCTACTGCGAAGGCACTAAAAAACGGGTGTTTTTTAATTGTTTGCTAGACAGTGTCTGTGTCTGTCAGTATGAGGGAGTAGGCGGATTAGTTAAACTATACAAAACCAGGGAAGGGAAAACAAAACCAGAAGAAAGGAACAAAAAAACAAAGTCAGCGACAAGAGCGACAAGAAAAGGTTACGATTGTTATCACGAACAGATGAAACTTATAGCATAATAAATTGGATGAGCAGAACAACGGATTACAGATGTTTACAATTGCTTTCGACAGCGAATGGGACACAATTGTGAACTGCCTGATGAGGAGACACAAATGATGGACGTTCTTCGAATAAAACACAAACCCACCGTTTTTTTTGTTTTGTTTTTGAAACACTGTCCAAAATGGAAAAGCATACAGTTTAATGATGGCAAAATTAAGTGAGCAATGTCCCTAGTATTTTGGAAATAACATCTTTCTATTCAAATTTCACATAAACGTTCCGTTTTTTTCGTTTCAATATTTGACCAATCAATCACTCTTCACAAGAGCATCGTTATTGCCAAAATATCATATCGAACTTCTTTAGTTTTCTAAACGATGCAGTGTAGTGGTGGGGAGCTCAAATTCCGACCTACCCGATTACGATTCCGTGTTCGGAATCAATTCCGGAGCCGATCCAGAACCTGGAATCGATTCCGATTCCGGATCCTATTCCAGACTTGACTCCGGAGTCGATTCCGGAGCCGATTCCGGAGTAGACTCCGGATTCGACTCGGAATACGGAATCGATTCCGAAATCGGCTCCGAAATCGGCTACGGATTCGGAATCGAAGCTCCGACTTCCGGAATTTGCCTCGGAAACGGCATCAGATTTTACACCAGAATTAGTATTAACTCCGGAATGAGAATCAGTGGACCCAACGTCAATTCTTATTGAGATGCCGAATCTGACTCTGATTTCCAAGCCGATTCCAATTCCAGAGCCGATTTTAAAGTCGATTCCGAAGCCGAATCCTATTCCGGATCCGATTCCAGAGTTAACTACAGAGGTGTATCCGGAGCCGATTCCGGACTTGAATCGGAGTTGAATCGGGGTTCAGAATCGGCCTTGGAATCCGGGTCCGGCTTCCGGAATTTACTCCGAAAACGGCATCAGATTTGACACCAGAATTGGTATTAGTTCCGGAATGAGTATCAGTAGACCCCAACGCCTTTTCTTATGGAGATGCCGAAACTGTCCCTGATTTCGAAGCAATCAATTCCAATTCTAGAGCCGATTTTGGCGTCAATTCCGGAGCTGATTCCGATTTAGATTCTGGAATCAATTCCGAAAACAGATTCCGAACCTATTTACAGAATCGATTCCAAAAAAAATTGGAGCTAGTCTGAATGGTTTCTGACGAAAACTTCATTTTTCCCATCACTAATACAATTATCGTAACAAAACCGTTTGTAAAGTTGTCATTACGTGTTACAAATACCAATACAAATAGGCCACCAGGACGACGACGCGACACTAAAACAAAAAGTGCAGTATGGTTGTTTTGTTTTTTTGGTTTGCGGTTTTGTTAGTATTACAGAATACAGATTTGGTGTTACATTGTGTGTGTGTTACGTTACATTTATTACTTGCTTTGGGGGTAAGAGTTTACCGTGTACCTCCTCCTTTCGCTTCCTACCACACGTCCCACCACTATTCATTCCACACCATTCTAGAATATTTTTATCCATTCTTGCCGATGCAAACACAAACGCTTCACACGTCAACAGACCCAACCACGTTCGCAGCTCGATGGTTCGATTTACAGGAAAGTTAGCATTCATCAGCACGTCAAAAAGGGATAAAAAGGAGAGTTCAATTACTACGGCGTTTAAGATTAGCCCGCTACAGCAACTTACAGTGATATATGCCTGTACCGCGCGCTCGCCCTTATACAACTAAATAATTCCGCAAAGTGGTTATCCATACCTAGGCAAATGATACTGACAATTTACTGGTTCATCAGTACACGTACTCCTTCTGCTACCCTCAAAACTCAAGCTACAATATACGCATACGTGTGTGTGTACATTTCGAGAATAACGTACTGCTGTGTTCGAGGTTCGGGTTCGATTGTGATTGGATCGCTCGCAAATGATCAATTCTATATCAAAAGATGTGAGTAAGATGATGATGCACTCATCACACGAGTACACTCTCGTGTAGCAAACATAGTAAACCTTCTTTCTAAAGCTAATGGGCTAAATATGCCCTCTCTCGCTATTCTAACTCCTCTAAACTGAAATAAGATTCAAATTCTACCGCTAGTGTGTATTATTAATAATGCCGCTATTTACATGAAGATTCACCAAATTACAAAAAAAAAAAAAACATAATGCCAAGCAGGTGTGATCCCAGCAGGAATGATACGCTTTTAGTAGCAAATGTAGTTGCCGGGGGACTCCCTCCGCTTTCCATCACACCCATCAGAGGGCGCGCGCGTGGATGAAGGCCCAGCAGAAAAAGCAATCGGGCAATGATTAGAGATTATTAGAGCTGTTTATGCTATTAAGTGTTGAGTAGTTGATAGTTGAGTAGGAAAATCATTCCTCCTGCTACCGGGGTTGTTGTTATAATATGATAAATCAAACCAAAGCGGTGTAGTATAGTGTTTCTGCTTGTGTTTTCTGTGGTGGTGTTGTGCTTTGTATTATTTAGCTCGTGTAGTTGCATTTAATTTCTATTGGAAATTCTTGTAAGTGTGTGTGTATCTAGTAGCATAGCAGTGAGAGCAGTTTATGTTTTTGTTTTTGCACATCCTCGAGCATTACAAACAACACAACAGAGCGATAAAAGTAATGAAATTGGCATATGCTACACTAAACAACACCCACACACACAGGCGCGCACACACACATTTCCGGTCTCTGTTCCGGCCATCCTTCGAGACCACGGCGGGGCCCGCACGCACGCACGCACGCACACACTACATGATAAAAAGTTCGTCCCTCACCTGCGGCAGGTAGGAAAGGCTCTTGGTACTTTCCGCGTACCGATTAACGGCCCGCAGTTCGTCCAGCGTCATGTGATGCTGCGATCCCGACCGCGTGTTGGACGACGACGAATGGGACGACGAGGAGCAGCTGGACTTTTGCACATTGAATATCCCCGGGCCTTCAAGCGACACAGAAAGCCGAGCGCATGATTCAAGCAATGAGTGCTCTGGAATGATGCCGAGAGATACAGCCGAGTTACCTACGTTCGGACCGCCCGTGGTCAACAGGGCCGGCGTTGAGTGCGACTCTTCCTGGGCGACTGTAGTTGGTGTGGTGTGTGGCAGATTGTCCGATTGAAGCAGCAGTCCCAGCAGGTAGGCACGATGCCGTCCCGATGTTTCCGCCACAGGAGCGATGAGCAAGGATCCGTAAAAGTACAGGTTGGCACGGGGGAAGGAAAACAGACAATCGTTAGTGAAGGGTGTACAAACACACAGCTGCGAACGATAGACACATTTGTACGTAAAGAGAGAGAAAGCACCAAACAAAAACAGAGAAACGAAACATTGTAAAGGAGAGTAAACTTTCAAATTCAACCTCTTCCTACACTACCAATATGTTTAGGGTGTACGGATGTAAGTAATATTAATAAATCATAGGACATAGGTTTTGTCTCACTGCAGTTACCAAAAGATATGCTCAATTACATAAGATGTTAGCCAACAAAGCACATTTAAGGAGTGGAAAAAACAACAAAAAACATACTTAGACCCCATCGTTCGCATTCACATTGCAGCCAGGTTTTTTCGGTCTCTAAAGCTAGTTTTACTGTTGCGATGATCGACGGTCCACACATCACGATCATCATCGGGAAAAAGTGTTCGGCAGGATGGGGGATGGTGGTGGTGGTGGTTGTTGGTGTGTCGTCCGTCCAGTAGTACGAGGGTTTCCAGAGTTTTTTTTGTTATTATTTTGATTTGGTTTGTTTGATTCGAGATGTTGCAGTTGTGCCCATCGGTTTTTTGGTGATGATTGATTCCAACGTTGAAGGTCAGTACGGATAAGGTAGTGAAAACATGGGCGCATACATTATACACACATAAAGACACACACACACACGCACACAAATCGCCATGTAGAAAAAGGATAAGTTTGTGGCACGAGATTTTTGCGAGAAGTTGTGAAGAGAAGAGTTGTGTGTGTTCGAAACATAAAATGCAAAGGTTGCAGGTATTGGTATTGTAGAAAGTGTGAGTTTAGAGCATTGGAAGAAATAATTAAACAAAAAGATAAAATAAAATTAACAAAACCAGTGCGCACAAAAGTAAACAAAAAGAAAATTATGGAAAATCATGGGACAACATTAAGCGTATGTGGAAACAGGAAGTAGGAATGAAAAGAAACAAAAGAAAGAAAGAAAAAGGTAAAATAAAAGAAAAACTTAATTAACGATGTAATATTAACGATGTAATGTATAAAATGATAAGCAAAACACAAAGTGGACAGAAGTGTGTAGCGAGTGTTTAAGAGAGTAGAAAATAGATGATACAAATCAATCTTTTTTTGCTTGAAAATGTCAACCCAAAATCATTGAACATAATCAAACGTGCAAAAACACAAGATAAAAAAAGAAAGAAATAAAAACGGTGACGTTTGTAGACTCAGCTTAAAATAGTTAAAATCACTTAAACAAAACGAAAACAAAAACACAATCTACTATCTCTTATTCACACATGCAAAAACACTCGCACACATTCCGTTTCAAAAATCCGCACAACGGCATTCGGATCGGCCGGCCCGAGGAGATCGCACACCCGGCCGGACCAATCCGAGAACCACTCGATTGTAGCGTCGCGCTCGTGGCCAACAATACTTACATGCATAGTGCTGTTGTGCCGTTTTGCCCCGGGGCGGTGGTGGATAGCGGAACGAGCATATCCATTCGTCTTGGACGCGCAGGACACGCCCGGTCACACGTGCATAATACTCGTAGTTGACGCGCCCGAACAGATCACAGGCAGTGAATTGTTCTATCATCTGCTTCATGATTTTGGTCGCCACCTGCAAACGGTACATTTATGGAAGAAGAAAAAAAAACAAACAGGAAAAACGGTTAGGTTGAATGTTGTGTCACAGGAGGAAGGCACAAACAGAGGATCGGAAGAACGCAAAACATAACGACTTTTAACGGATTACACTACTACTAATCATAAGGATAATACAATTTCCTTATTCGACATAGAATATTTGGTGAAATAACCACTAAGAAGAAGGTGTTTCGAAACTGGCACATGGATAGAGCTTACAAAATACCTAAGAAAGTGTGGAAGAAAGATCGAACAAGAAGGTGTGTAATAGTTGCGTGAGCGAACCAACAGCGAAAAGACAGAAGGATAAAGCAGTAGAAGGTGAGTGACAGACAGATGGTGGTAACGATGGTTCATCATCATCACGTTAGAGCAGTGAGAAGAGACCCATCGGGTAAAGGCTGGAAAGTACAGAACACAGCACAGGATAGACACTACCGAGAGAAACAAACTACAGAGAGATGGAAAGACAATGAGCAGAAGACGAACGGACAGATACACTAAATAACAAAGACGAATGTAACAGAGGACGACAGCGAGTGAGCACAACTTTGTACAGAGTTTATAAATGGTGGCACGCCAAAGAAACTGTTTCGGCAGGACAATGCAAGCACACACACAATGCATCTCCTTTTTTTTTGAACTCAGACAAACATTTATAAACCCTGCATGTTGGACAATGGTTCAAACTATTGATGTCTGTGATGCGCGCTAAAGCTGCGTTAAACCAAACCAAAACAAACACCCCAAAACATGGTATGAGAGCGGGCCTTTGCAGATTGAGGTTTAGAAAAATTAGTAGCAGAGTAACATCGATAGTAAATACACAGGAATAGACAGAAGAAGAAGGACAGATATCACAGTACGTACAAAACATATGACAAACAATACAATAGAAACTGAACTGTTGTGACTCGCTTTGTGGATAGGCAACAATGAAACATATTCAGTCAGGCAAAGGTATCGCGAGAGGCCTAGGGCTTTCAAAACTACACGAAAGATGGTTATGTAGACAAACAACCAAAACGATCAGATCGGCCCAGGGCCAAGCAGTCATGCAGCAGTAGTAATAGATTTGATTTTGGGAGAGTAAAAATGTCTGAACATTGTAGCGTTTTATTTTGCAATAAAGTTGGCAGTGTTCGGGATATTGTGGATGTAATTACATACAAGACAAACCGTGTTGGCCGTGTGTATCTTATCAACTCTTACTTTGACAATGGATGGATGTGACGAAGGAAATGAACAACTCAGACAATAATGGATGTAATTCGTGTATGAATAAACGTTTTAAAAATAAATATATAAACTACTCGGTTACCAGTAACAAAAGTGAGGTGAGGGAATAGTGATCAACTACACAACTGCATTCCAATTCGACAGCGAAAAGTAAAGCAAATCTTGCCAATATAAAGAACTGAAAAACCAACTAGCCGTAAACATGTTTTTTTTTTTTGTTTCTAATTCCATGAACCAACCAAATTAAAATCGGAAAGGAAAATTATTCAATCCAGAGAATCTCCCCCTCCGCTGAGTTTTGTTGTACGTTTTTCACCAACTTACGTGAACTTCCGCCTGGTTTATGTGATGATGTGGGGGTAGTTTTGGATAGGTGGATGATAGTTGGTGAAGAGTGGTGTGGTGTGGTTGTTGTGGAAGCGCGTTTTGGTAAAAATTCAATTCAATTTTGGAGCGCAATTTGTAGTGATGAATTGTTTTTTTGTTTGTGGCCATCATTGTCGTTTCACACGGCGCGCGTCGTTTGCGAAACAATTTGCAACAATTTGCAGTGTCGTAAGTGAGTTGTTTACACCATTTTACCACACCACCAGACGAGGTGCACGCACAGTGTTGTGACAGAAGATGAAGAAGAGCGTATGTGTGTGAAATGTGTTTTGCAATAGTTTTGTATGTTTCCGTTTGGCCCCAGAGTTTGGTAGCATAAGCATCGTTATTATTCCCATTAGTTTTGTTTCATGGGATAAACGATCGTCGAAATTGAAGTAAGAGGCACACACACACACACATAGACGAGTCAAGAGTTGACGGTTGATAGAGTTGAGCACGCGAAGATTAGTAGGTTTCGGAAGTGATGCAGTAGTATGTTCAAGCCGAGAAGAGAAAAGGAAAGGAGAGCAAATACAGAGACGTTAAGCTTCAGAGCAAACGCTGAGAACCCTTTTGCACAGATGAGGCAGAGAATGGAGTGTGGCTTAAATGTAAGTTAATTTATGAAATGTAGAAAAACATCATTCCTGAATTATATATTCATTGGGGAAAAGAAAAGTTTGGAATCGAAAAAAAAAACAAATCAAGACTTTCTGCATGTTTGGATATCAATAACAGCATAGTTTGAAGAAACCTGAAAGCTAATGATAAAAAGCGGTGCAAACATTCATTTTTGCACACCTAAAAATAGTTCCACCCTGAAACAAACACACACACACACACGAACACAGTGAAACAAGGTGCAACAACCAACGGCATCATTGCAAATTCACTTTCGCCTCGCGTAACCCAAATTTACCCTTCCGTGACGTTGCCCGATCTACACGCAGTCGGCGGCGCAGTATAGTTGTAGTTAACAAGCTAATAACAATGCAACAACAGCTACAAAAATGACAAAATTCTTGCCCCATTCCTACGTACGGGGGAATGCAAGAAAGTCAAAAACACGAGCGTGTGTGCAAACGATAAACTATCTGCAATTGTTAAATTGATACATCCACCGCACGGTTTACCACACAGAATGTACAGTACTGTAACATAAAACGCAATACAGTTTGGCCCATCATCGTCAGTCAGCAAGTTCCGTTTTTTTTCGTTTCACTCATTAATTAACGGCATTCTGTGGTTCGTCTTTGTTTTGCTTCATATTTAATTCCAAATCGCGTTTCGTGCGAAAATGTATTCAAAACTAGGCCCTCTGCCACATATCGAAATGATCGGTGACTTCTGTGACTAACGGACAGGAGGACCACGAACTTCAGCCACCTAAAAACAATGGGGGTAGTGCCCCGTGGGGGAAAGTTTCATGCACCGAACCGTGGCACGATGTGTAGTGATCGAGCCAGCAGCAGCAGGTGGCCGGCCGCGGAATGGATAGACCGGAGAGTTGCAATTCTAACCTCCCCCAACACTATTCCCTTGGGTACTTTGGGTTGCGAAAATGGAAAGAGAGAGAAAGACAAAAATGCATTAAAGCCGGTGGCATTGTGTGCGGGCGCGTCCGACGTGCCCATGAGCGGAGCCGCCGATTAAAAAAACAATAGATTTTACGCGACCCACTAGCGAACCGGACATGGACATGGACACAAAGTGGAGAAGCAGCGGGGGTTACGATTTAGCACAACTTTGATATTTTGGCCGTTCCGGTAGCTGCACGAGCAAACATTAAAAACCAACTCCCATGACCCCCATTATAGTAGGGCTCCCTCTACCCGTCTAGAAAGTGCACAGAATGGGCGAATGGGAAAGTTTTGCAAATGGTGTGCGACAAAGAAATATGTGGTTATGACTTGTGCACGAACTAGTGGGTGAGTAGAGGGGTCTTATGCGATGGAGCAGTGATGTGCTGTCTGGAGCGCACCCACATCCCCGATCCGACTCCAACTATTGTTAGTCTGGTTCCGATTCCGGGGAAAGGGGAACCACTACGGACGACTCCGGACGTCTTCGGACGAATCTGGACGACTTCGGACGACTTCGGACGAATCTCCCACTCCAACCCGGAAGACTCTGAGCGACTACGGACGACTCCGGATGGCTCCGGATGACTCCAGATAACCCCGGATGACTCCGGATGGCTCCGGATGACTCCGAATGACTCTGGACGACTCCGGACGACTCCGAACGACTCTGACCCGGACGACTACAACTCCAGATGACTACGACTCCGGACAACTCCGACTCCAACTTCGAACGACTCTGGACGACCCCGACTTCGGGTGACTCCGGACTACTCCAAAGGACTTCGAACGACTCCTAACGACTCCGGACAACTACGGACGACTACGAACGACTCCGGACGACTCTGGACAATTCCGGGCGACTCCAGATTACTCCGAACCACTCCGACCCGGACGACTACGACTGCGGACGACTCTGGGCGACTAAGGACGACTACGGTATTAACAGAGCTAAAACACCTTTACTGGTTGATGGTTGAAAGAGGAAAGAACATTTTATTAACTACATTCTGTTAACACTATTTCATAGAGTACTATGATCAAT
>KB665732.1:3514164-3540114 GCA_000349065.1 Anopheles quadriannulatus
CCCCCCCCCCGCTAAACAGTCCGGAGCAACTCCGAGTCCGACTCCGAGGGGTGCCGGAGTCGGATCACTCCGGATTACTCCGGAAAAAAATTGTATTTACCCATCACTAATGCACACGCGATCGCGGTGTTGGCGGGGGCGCGCACGATTTCGGATCTAATGAACTTTCCCCGCGCGCGCGCCCACTCGTCTTACACAAACATGGAAAACCGGCGTGCTTTGCGCCGAAAACGATTAAAAATTGGTTCCAGCAGTCGTCGTCGTCGTCGTCGTCGGCACAGTCACACACATTTCACGCAGTTCCATCATCATCTCAATCGGCCCCGGAGGTGGTGGTGGTGGTGGTGTGGTGAAAGCCGGGCGACCGCGCACAAACGAAATTCGGGAAGCTAATTCGATTCGTGCGTTTTTGTGTGTGCGAGATTCGATAATGTGCTCGCAAGCGCTCGGATCTATTTGGGCTTTTGAGTGGGTGAGATGCCGCTGCCGCCACCGCCGCCACCACCAGTGTGCACCGATCCCGATCACGAATCGACCACGGAAAATCGCCCAGGCAGTGTGGTGAAGGATTATCGCATCCCATCTTTACCAAACCCATGTATTGCATCATGATACTTCCTCTCTCTCTTTTCCACTATCTTCGTACAACACGAGGCGAGTTTTATGCTTCTCGATTTTTGTGGGTTTTTTTTTTTTGTTCACACACAAACCAACCGATCGCCCCATTTCATCTTCGTCCCAATGTAGCGGAGAGCAAAGCAGCCGGTAGCCACCGTGACGACAACGCTATCTCCTGCACGCAACGCAAAGATGATGATGGTGATGGTCGAAAAGCGGGATTAAAAAAATGGTGCTAACGTGAAACGATTGACGGCGAAGGCAAGGGCAAAGGTATCCGAAAGAGAGCATGAACACACCCCGGATCCAACCGGATCGAAGCCGGGTAATATGGTTGCGCAGAAAAAGAGAGATGTTGTGGTCCACACAGCAGCGCGCACCCATTTCTTTTCTTTTTGGGGGGGGGCTATCTTTTCTTTGGCCAGCACAGGCAACGCTGTCTGTGTCAGGCGCGGTTGTGTGTTAGGTAACATCGACACGAAACAATCGCAACAATGCACAGCAAAAGCGCAGCCACCAGCATAGATACACACACATTTACAACGTCGCCACGGTTCGTCGTTGGAGAAAGAGCGCCAAAAGACACCCACACCCAGGCGGCTTGGGAAGTGCCGAAATTCGATAACCATCGTTGCGGGACGTAACAGTCCGTGTACTGCGCCCAACATACACGTTATAATTTTATTGGAAGGCGCCGCTGAATGATCAGGCCTAACATTTTTTCACCATAGAAGCATACAAAGTGTCAAAAATGACGCAGATTTGGGAGATCGTTGGTGCATCAAGATGCGATAATGTTTTGATGATGAATGCCTTTACGTTTAGTTACATAAATAAACGAACCCGGCTTAATTTTTGCCGCTGTTTTTTATTCCTCCAAATCCAAACAACCGCCGAGCGGGCTTTAAAGAGACGCACGCTTTGCGTGATGCCTAAAATTTTTGAAAGTTGTGTTTCCTCCTCTTTAATAGGAGAAAACGTGACAGTTTTACACAATCCATCGTGTTGTCACGTTTTTTTTGTGCCTAAACTTAACTGTACGTCTTGTTTCACACTATAAACATAGGAGCTTGAAGATAGAGAGATGAATAGTCTTCGTATAATTTTACAGCCATACAAAACCCGTTGCTTTTGGTTGCATTAAAGCCCCGAAACAAAATGCCCCTGTTACTCACCTTAAACCGTAGGACATCCTTCATCCGTGCCGTCTTGCCGTCGCTGACGCAGGACTGGAAGAAGCTGGGCGCCACCGAGACTCCCAGCGCTTCGCTCGTCATGCCGGTGTCGGCGCGCTCGGAGTTGCTGGCGATCACGCGGAATGTACCGAACAGCAGCACCAGCAAACGCTGTGTGTGGCCTGGCAGTGACATAAGTAGTCTGTGTGTGCGTATGTGTAGGGAGCAAAAAGAAAAGGTGGGAAAAAGTTAATGAAACGTTGGCGTTGTTGCTGGGAAGTTTAAACAAAAACAGTAGTTTCAGTTGAATTCGATTGCTGTTTGAAAAAAAAAAGAAATCATTTTTTGAACGTTTGCTTCGTGTATCTAAAACTGGAGCAAAGCTACAATAATCTTCCCGCAATCAGCATTTTTTCACTGATCAACCCACACGCAAAAAGAACGCTCCCCAACGTAAACAACGTCACACTGTCTAGCGCACGACGAACCTTCGATGTGTAATGTCGAACCGTTTCCGGTTTATCTCGGCCAATTCAGTGTCTATAATAGGGACACCTCATCAGTGTCGTGTCTGTGTGCTCGCTGTAGATGCCGGCGGCGGGTCCAACTCGATGAAACATCGGCCGCAGATTTAGAGTATCGTTCGTTGTGGGATATGAGAGACGCAGAGTGTCGATCGTTTACATTTTTACCGCCCCAGTTCGATTGGTTTGCGTAGGTGTCGCTGTGTGTCCGCGCCTACACAACGCATGTACACATCGGTATGAATGTTTGAAAATTCCCAATCATCTCAAACCCCTCCCCGTAACGATTATAACACATCACTTCCCAAGACTTCCCAAGTATCGCGGTCCATTACAGAGCGTTGGAGAAGTTGATAAACGCTATGCAGCGCGTAACAGAAGAAAGAATAACCTCATAAATCTTGCCGCAATCATCCCAACTTCAAGATCAATAAATAACACACGCAAGCCACTGTTGGATGTCAAATTGCTGGAACCATTAAATTGTGGAGTCATCACATATAACCTAAATAAAACGTGTACAATGTGTCTCAAGGGTTTCAATAATCGTTTTTAGGAATTAACTTTTAAACTGAAACCGCTGAGCAAAGTTCAAGAAACGATCAAACTAAGCTCACTCTCCAATCGACAGGCTCTCGTTTGGTGCTTGCGTGATCCATTGCAATCCAATCTGCCGCAAAAACCGCGCGATAAGCATAGTACACGCTAAGCGATGACAATCCCTTAAATGCTCTCCTATCCGATAGGGTCCAACACATGGGGGAGTTCGCATTTCCTTAGTGCGGCACACGACCGAAACGCAACACAACACGTCGGCAAATCGGAAGCCAAAGCAAGCAAAACAACGGCACAATAACACACTGCTGGACAGTACACATTACCGCTTTCGACAAGCCCTCCAAGCGTACCCTGCCACCCTCTCCTTGAAGCTTGAAGTTTGTTCCGACGACACACAGAGCACAGCACCCTTGAGGGACGATCGTGAGAAGAGAAAGAAAAAAAGAGCAACACAGACCTTTGAAGAAGTACCTTTTGCTGTTCTCAACACGAGGACCCTCTTGTTGCAATATACTATCAAATGGTTCTCGGTTTTTTGCGCAAGATAAGATTAGATAAGGAGACCCATTCAATGGTGTGAGCGCCGCACAGACAGCGTAGAAGTCCGGGACGCCGTACGTCTTGTTTATGTCTGTTGGCGCATGTCTTGGAGCGTTTTGTTCTTGTTGCTTCTATCAAAGCATCCGATAATGTTGGAGCTTAGTTTTGTGTCGTTTTATCGAAACCAACTTCTCCTTTTTTAGTGGAGGATTACATGAGTTGAAGACATAAACATTATCCATGGAAATGCAAGAAGAAAGCGAATCTTTTATTTTTTTAATGCCTTCTTTGCCGGATCTTTGCCGGTTCCGGATCACAAACTTTCCAACTCTATCAATAACTCCAAAGGCACAAAGAAAGATGCACCACTCCAACAAAAAGGGTACATTGAATCCGAATTCCACGGAACCACCACCACTCTGTCATTAATGTCGAAATTATGGCCCTTGTCCATACATGATGATACGTTCGCAGTCCCACCTCACGTCCGAGGACGACCTCGACCAGTGAAAACAATAATACCCTGTCGCTCAAAAGACTACTGCTGCCGCACTTCAATCAAGTCAGTTAAAATTTACGGTGGACGGGCCTTCCCTAAAGGTTTCGTTCCGCGTGTGTGTTCATTACTTTTTGTGTGTATGGCTAATTGTGGAATGGAATTCACTTTCACCCCACGCAACAACAACACATTAGGGGAGGGGAAAATCTGGGACACTGGGAAATCAATCGCAATTAGTTGGAATCTTCCTACCCCGCGGACCAGCACCTAGAATTTGCACACCAGCTGCAGCACAAGACCCTGGTGTGTGTTCACAAACGAAGTGCAACGTTCACTTTCACTCTCTAACGCGCCCGCTAGTCGTATCCTCTTGGGTTCTGGGAATTTCAAGAAGCAGCTCCGGGAGTAGTTTCGCCAGCAGCAGCAGTGTGGAGAGCGCGGTTAGCGCGTTATAATTAGATCTATAATGGTCAATCACTTAATGGCAATTCCAATGCCGTTGCAGACGGGGCGGGCGAACTGCAGCAAAGCACCGGGGCCCGCTCATTGATGATTACCCCCAGCAATAATAACGCGACCGTTATACCGACGCTAGACTGACTGGCGACTTCTGAGCGGTGCGCTGGCCGGGAAGGTTTAGAAATACTGCTACGCGACATCCTGGAATGAAGGCAACACACTATTATTCGGTGACATCAGAATTTATTTAGTGAGAGAGCTCCAGACATGGATGCTACAGGGTGCTGCTGCTTAATCAGGACATATAAGTAGCGGTACAATTGGTTTCGCTAATGCCACGCTACATCATCCCCCGAAATCCGAGCCGAACGAGCCGTGGCGTATCGTTCGCATTGGCACTGCCAGTGCGTAGTGCTGCCGACAGACAGGTTGCCACCAGTTGATCCTCAGCATGACGACGCGAAAACGTCAACATCCGTCCATCATCGTCATCGTCACGGGCTGTTGTGAGTCGGTCGGTTGTCCGCAAGAAGCGAGCGCGACGAACGAAACGCGGAAGAAAAATCTAAACCCATCGGCGGCACACCACTGTGAGAACGATTTTCCTCTCGGTGCGAATGGAGAGAGGAAAAAGAAGAAAAGCCGCTACAATCCCCGGGAGTGGGGTGGATATCCCCGGGGGAAATCGATAGCTGTCGGCCTGCTGCCGACGGTCGTTGTTGTTGCTGCCGGGGTTGAACGGGCGATGGCGAATGATGCGAGCCAATCGTGCGACAAGGTGATGGCAGAGCACAGGCAAACCGGCAAACGCAAGAAAGCAAGCAGACACACACACACACCCGAGCTAGATGGCAGTTTCCTTTTTTCTTCACATACACACCCCAACAGATCTTCTCCGGAGCATATAGACGATGCTCTCATTTTTGACAGTTTGTTGCGAGCCTTCTTCTGAGCCATTTCTGAGCCGAAGGTAAGGAAAAACTCTTCGCGCGTATCGTGATTCTCCCACTTGGAAGCTTTCCCATGTATTCTTAGATAGATGAAGAACTATATTCTTAACATCGTTGAAGTCAAGATTTCAAATTCAAAGATCATGATATTCTTCAAAACATACTTATAACATCCTTCCCGTTTCCAAAATTTAATACTTTGAATAAACAAAAAAGATAAACGTCCCTCCGGTCCCCCGATGGTTGATCTGGTCATAAAAACCAAACGCATGCTCGTAGTTTGTCGTTGAAAAACAAAAAGAAGAACACAGCTCTATAAACGGAGGAAAAATTAACCTCTTAATTAAGTTCAATTTTACTACCCCATCTGTGTCCGCATTCGTTCTCACGTGTGACGGTGTGTGTGAGTGTGTGTGTGTGTGCGGGCCATCCGTTGCATCCGTTCAAACCGCCTCAACACATGGAAGATACCCGTCCACACCATAACTGGTGGATTTTGACACCCTCTAGCGTGTGTGTGTGTGTGTGTGTGTGTGTGTGTGTGTGTGTGTGTGTGTGTGTGTGTGTGTGTGTGTGTGTGTGTGTGTGTGTGTGTGTGACTCCATTTCGCTCTTCCCTTTGCACGCTGCGCGCTGTGTATATCCCCCCAATGATGATGTGCCCCGGGACACACCTCAATTTCCACACACATTGAAGTACCACATAAATCGCACATCAGCATCACTCACTTACTGCACCACACACGCTTGCCCCCAAGACCAGTGTATGGCGATGTCGGAGACTAATCGAATATGGTAACACTACCACCACCAACACGCAACAACACCGTTGATGTGTGTAATTGTGTCTTCCGCTTAGTGTGCTGGAGGACAGGAGCAAACGAAATTAAAGGCATGTTTGGCATGTCGGCGATAAGCATATAAGCTGGCCACGTTGCGAACAATTCGCACTAAAAGAGCAGACAGAGGAATTATGTTCCGCAGACCAAATTGGGAGTGTTTATCTCGTACTGGATTGAAGTTTTTATTGTTTATTTAACCTCAATACGATCGGATGACGGCATGGCGTAGTTGATACGTACGACACATTACTGCAGATACAGCTTGCGTTCAAGTCCCGATTAGACGAGAAGACTCTGATTTTCGCACAGAGATCAATCCATCAAACCAACCAACAGCAGTAGCAGGCCGACGAAACGATTGGTTAACAAGAGCCCCCATATAAGGAATGAAATAGTTGGAATGCTGATTGTGTATATATTTGGCAAGATACTAATTTTTCTTCATACTATACAGTACTGCATAACTCTAATCCAATTTAGAAAGACATTCGTGTTCACAGACAGCGTGAGACATAGCTCGAACTCCAAATCAAACATTAAACAAGAAGCCCGAAGCGCCCCAAAAACAGCACTCCATTCTGCCATATTTTTGGAGCGAAACGATTAACGTTTTCTAGCCTTATCAAATCCACACACACACACACACGTACCAAAACACGATCGATGTGAGATTGCTCCAAACGTTAGCGCACCAGTAACCACGTTCGCACTCCTTAGCATTTAATTTTGTAACGCAACAGTAGTAGCACTTAACCGGGCGCCTAGTACACGTCGTCCGCTGACCGAGGAGTAACCGAGGAAACCCGGCACCAGACCAATCGGACGAACGACTACTATGGAAATATGGACCGACAAGCGCATGTTGGCACACCACTTATCACACTTGTCGTGACAAATGGATGCAATGTCCACTAATGGACACAGATCGAGCATCACCAACAACCTCCCTGTGCTCACACAACCATCATCATCGTCGTCATGCAGACAACCCATTTTGTCAGTTGGTCGTGGTCGCCCAGTCGCACCTTCTCTTTGGGATGAACATCGCCTGGGCCGCGCTCTTCGGTTTCATGCCGCGAGAGTAGAGTACACAGCCGAGAAGTGGAAGAGTTGGAAGTACACCACCAACAGAAAATATCATTGCCGTCATGTTAGGTGCAAAAACATGGCATCAAATTCGCGTGTGCCTTTCGACGAGGAGAGTTGCAGCAAAGCGCATTTGGATATCTCTGCTTGGTTGTCGTCAAATTCGGCGCACCCGCGGCTTGGTTGTAGGGTTTTCGTAAAAACCCGTTCCAACCCAAAACACTGTGCAGGAAGGGGGTAGAACGCCACAGAGTGCTGGCACTTGGTGGCGAGTTGGTTGAATTAGAAACTAAACGGGCGTATCAAGGGATCAGGCGGCACTGCGGCTCTGCTAACGGCCGAACCAGGTGCATCTAACGAAAGGGTGTAAGCGCGGCGACAGCAGACACAGCGTGCACGACCGACCCCTGTTTGGCAGGGGGGACGCCGCAGACCGACACCAGGCAGCAGTGGAAACTATTTCAACAATTTCCAACCGCGCACCGCACACACCACACCAAATGCGGCGACACCACCGTCTGTGTCACATGCCGCAATCTGAGGCACGCGGACCAACAGTGACCCTACACACATCGTCAAGATTGGAGGGCATAGCGGAGGGTGGGGTTCTAGTAACATGTTAAGCTCTGCCCAATGCTGCACACGAACGATCTTCCCGCGCGCTCGTGTTACGGCGATCGACAGGAGGCGAAGGAATGAAAACCTTAGGAGCGCGCGCGCGCGACACGCACTTGTGTGCTCGTCAAGATGCAACAGCAAATTATGACGCCAGCAGCAAAACAGCACGGAGACACCTCTATAATCTCCGTGCCTGTGCCTTAATCTGCCCTAAATGATCTGTGCGACGTTTGGTGCGACAAGAATAGAGCAAGAGTTTAGCCAAACGTGAAGGCGGGTTCTCCGACTTTGAGATTTCTCAGCGGTCTTCCTATTGTGGGATGTATTTTTAAGCTGGCGTTGTCTCGTATTCCGTACTTCCGCATACCGCCACACACACACACAATCAGTGATTCTTATCAGCGATGAGGCCCCCTTTTTTGGGATCGTAAATACATTCGCTCTATTTTTAAAAGCATGCCGTCATCCGTCATCCATCCCTCATCAGTCATAAATCGGGCCGGCGCCCTGCGGGTTTAGCTAGGCACACACAACCACGTACTACGCATCAAACCAAGACCTCACAACGTCCACACAACGGCACGCCGTCCATGCACAATGCTAACCCATTGTGCATTGTTAGCTTTGGTAAAGCAGTCGCCCGCCGAGTTGTCGCCCAAAATTGGCACACAATCGCTTCCCAAACCAAATAGGGACTCTTTCACTGCTAAAGTCGTGCGCTGCTACCGGTTAGGGCTTCTTCAACGTTGATTCCAACTTTTGAGCCGTTCTCAAATATCCAACACGATCGACCTGGTATCGGTCTGCGGTGTATCAAACAGAAGGCGTCAAATTGTTCAACAGTTTGTGTACATCGCCGTAAGCTTCACAGTAGTACCTGGAATGCAGCTGACAGTCACAATTCTGGATATTACTGTTGACCTTACTAAATGCTAGCCAGACATTATCAACCGATTATTTGAAGTGCAGACTCCTACGAGCTTTGTCAGTTACGACGAGTTGTCAATTAGAAGCTAACCGTAACCTTCTACGCAGTTTAGAGAAGGTTTCTCAGCACCCAACTGCCTGCCTTCACACGGGCGAGCTCTACCTACGCTCATTAACGGTTTGGCATATTTCTGTGATACCAACCATCTCCCACACACTCACACACACACACACCTGTACCTACGTAACACTCCCTTTGCTTACCTCGTTTGCAACACATCGTGTCTCTGGGCGCGCCGCCCAAGTTGCTACAGTTTGATGCAGCAACTGGGCAGAAAACCACAAAAACAAGGCTGCACACAGCAAGAATCGAAAATCTAGTCACTGGGCGCGCATTGTAGCCAACATTTCTTGCCCAACAAATGTTCGGACCCGATCAGTGTATTAGAGCGCGACTTGAATTTGGAGGGCGGGTTTTGATAGACTATTTAACACATCATTCCATCGTTTCTGTGCGTTGCAGCAGACAGTATGGCTGGGTAGACTTCTAGGTGGATTGATGCAATAGAATCCAGTCACTAATAAGTAGTCGCACAGTACAGCGCACATCAAGCACGTAGAACAGCGCGCGCGCGCGCGCGCTTCTCTGATGCAAACCCTCCAAAGCCTCAATTCCTAGAGCGGCATTGCGACATCGAGCGGCGAAGGTCAGTGCGACGTTCTTCTCCGCCGAGTGGATCAGATCGGATCCTCTTTGCTCAGTTATCAAATTAAAATCAAATAACAAAGTCATTGCTCCACCGCTTTTGGATGTGCACAGCAGGCCGACATCCCCCCCCACTCTCACGGTCGGCCGCAAAACGAGGGCAAACAATAATCGGACCGCTTCTGCCTTGGGAAATATCGTGACGGGCCTCTCCTTCCACCCATAAATTGGGATGACCCCAACGGTAGACCGAGCCTAATAAGGCAATCTAATACACAGCACGGGAACAATAACACGGTTGCTGGTTGGTGTAGGAATAGATGTGCTTTGTCTACTACCGTACATCTTTCGACATCTCTAGCTCCAAAATGTGTCTTCTGTATGACTCAGAAAATTGCAAGAGCTTGCAGCATAACAAATGGTGGCATTTGGCACTCTCAAGAGGGACCACACACGTTTGTTCCGGACACAATGCCGATATCCATGTCATGTCCAGAATGGTTAGGGAATACTTCCACAGTCATTAAAATGCATTGCATGCTGTCTTCAGACAATTTGAGGTAACCGCAAACCCTTCTCAAGATTTGCTTTCCACATCCACGATTATTCGCCGGCAGAGGTTACAAGGGGCGACGACGGCCCATTACCCGATGACTAATCGAGTTAGAAGCAAATGCATCGAGATGTATGCGCTCTTCCAATCCAACGACTGCCCCCCCCCCCCCCCCCTCTACCCGGAGTTATGATTTTGAGCCCATCTCACCACGGGCGAAGGCGAAGCGATGTTGAAGCAGTTGCGCTTGTAAAATACCAAGACCCCACACGCCTGTGGGTGCAATAAAAACGTACACACACACACACAGTTACGCTCCCCGCAGCCGAAGAACGGGTTAGAAAGGGATTGCATACACACACACACACACCACAACACACATATGGGCAATGTTGCCGTTTTCTATTCTTACCCCAACGACTGCAACGACTTCCCACATTCTCATACACGCGCGTTAAAGTGAGAAATATTTCTAGTGCCCCTAGAGCAACATCGCGGGAAGGGTGATGGGGGGGGGGGGATTGCATATACATACAACCCTCGGGTGCATTGGCCTCCAATACCAACCGACCAAACCAACTAGGTCAGTATCCATGCAGCGCGGTGTGCGCGCGCGGGCGCCTGGTTCGGGGCGTACACACCAAATGTCGATATTGTGTAAGCAAACACAGGGTGGGTACATGTTTCGGCGTCTCGTCGTCGCAATCTCTTTCTAAACTGAACGAAAAAGTCCGAACTAAGGCGTGCAGCAGCAGCGGCAGCAGTCTGCTTTGGCTGCCGCCTTCGTTTTGCACCCCCCTCAAAACCCCTTTTATGCCTCACATCTGTTATCGCTTCGGTTCGATGTTTCGTTCCAGGTTCCGGGACCACAATCCGCCCGGTTATTAAGAACATTGTGCGATGACTTCAACCTACATGTACGAACATTGTTTTTTGTTACTCTAAGGGACGGTTCCTCTCCCGTTGCTTGCAATGCGTCAAATTCCCGCTCATAAAACACTCATTTTAAACGGTTCAAACGACCAAAACGACTGGTGCCTGGTCTTGCAAATGCGCATTGTAAAATGGGTCAGTATTTGCAGCAATGCGACCGTGGCGATGTGTGTGGACGAGCATAACGGAATAACGGGCAACAACACAAAGATCCTATTTTTATCAGTTTTGCGACAAATGCATTCGCAAAACGCATGTGATTTGTAGTGGAACGCTGAGATGCTGCGCCCAGTCTCGGGGTCGTGCCGTGCAGCACACCACACAGCAAAGCATGCGTTCCTCTATTCCTTTCATAGTCACTGAAACGGTCAACTCTACACAGCCTAAGTGATAAGACCTCGGGCGGACACTCTACAGGCGCTTGATGTCTCGGTGCGAGGAGGAGCGAAATTAAATTAAAGCCCTACTTTAAACGCCCCTTCATCTCTGTACACTGTTGGGAGGGGGAGAGAGAGACACACACACGGGGACGCAGGACTCATAATTCTGGAAACCATTAACCGGCTGGAATGCGACCATATTACCCTTCTCTCTGCGTTCGTTCTTGGACAACCCCCTCGCCAGAACGCACATATAAAAGCGTCATTATACTGGTGGGGAGCGCACCAGTAGTTGATTGATATTATTAGACGTTTGGCTTGAATTGAGATTCCTCCTCCAGTGTGCGTGAGTGTGTTGGTTGGAGTTCTTGATTGGAGCTCCAGCCGTTTGCTGCTTGCGAGGGTTCCAGCTGCCGTACAAGCTGCCCGAAACCTGGGACATTGGTTGTGAGTGGGCTTTATGCTAAGTAGCTACACCGACCGGCAAGTCCATGCAAACCCCTTTTCATCATCTCTTGCCAGTGTGTCTCTGAGCAAGAACTCTGGGCGACTAACAAAGTGGATGTAGATTTTTTTTTGTTCCCTCTCTATTGCCATCAATTCACCCCGGGCATTTACTAAGCCACTTCTTGCCGCTAGCGAACCATTAGCAAGCGTAATGCAACAGGTGTGCGGCCCCACAATGCCACACGTCTTCTCGAGAGTAGCTGACGTGCTGAGGGCGTAACCTCGTTGCAGTGTTTTCCAAACCACCGTGTGTGCATTGAATTATCTCTTTGATGTCTGAAAAATACGAAACAATCATAAACCATATATTCCACATTGTAACGTTCAGAAGGAAAAAAAAACATACACAATTTCATAAGCAATTCCTCCCCCAAGGGGCTCAAATTACAACCGGAAGTAAGGCCCCGATTACGATACCCACACATCGGTTCCGATTCGCTGGGTTCTCCACCCCCCTTGAGTGCGTTCAACTTTGGTGGCACTGAAAGTCGATGAAACGGGCGGACAAGGCTCGTCCATAAAGACACATATCATGTTTTGCGAAGCAACAACAACAACAAAAAAACAACCCCTCAAACAACAACGGAACCTACAGTGAATGGTTCGAAAAGCTTTCACATGGGGTGACTGTCAGCGCCTAACTGTCCTTCGTAAAACACACAACATCAAGCAAGCGCGCGGGATGGTTACAAGAGAAGCGACTGTTAAACTGCAGACATTAACGCAAGACCTTGAGCGGGCTTTTCTTTATCTTGCCACCGGGTGGTAATGATCACGTTTAACTCCTACGGCGCAAGAACAATCACGGCGAGCGCGTGCTTGATGGAGCGCCGTTAGCCTTCATCAAAATAAAGCCCAACAAAAGAGATACTGCGATCTTGATCGTTTCAGTAAAGAAGGTGTGGAAAATGCTGGTAGTTATTGGTGAGAAACTAATCATGTTACGGCTGCGTGGAGTTCGCTTGCAAAACTCCAGCATGTGCAATGGACACAATTGATGTATTTCGCGATCTTACGGCACTACCTCTCTGCAACATCAACTCATGGAATTTGTCGAGTATGCTCTTCATCAAACAATTCTTCGCCAAAAATCTTCAGAAGTACATTCCAACAATTTTAATCAAAAACCTCATCATCGGCTACACGCAGGAATGAGTTTAAACTGTGACTCAAAAACGCAACTGGAACGAGAGTGCGCAAAAACCGCCAAATAATGAAGATGAGTCACGGCCGCAAAGGCATGTATGTACCATTCGGGCTAACCTGCTGCCTGCCACACGGGGACGCGCGGTGGGAAGTTGGATGCCACTGGCCTCCGATTGGATGCAATAAACCGTTGCCACGCTTCCGACACCACACACACACACACACACACTGGGCCGCGCGCGCCTCAACATGACACATAACCAGCTTGTTTATCACAAACCGTGACATCCTGTTTATCACTTCCTAATACACACAGACACACACCATATGTGTGCCCTGGGATGGCGGGAAGACAAGAAGCGTGTCCCCGGCCTGTGTGGTCTCTCCTCCCCTCGCTTCTTCTGGACGTTTTTGGGTATTACGTCTTCCCACCGTTGCAATTAACAAGACAACTCCGGCGGAGAATTTGAGAATGAGGTTCTGCAGCTCGCAGGTGTTGGAGTGCTACAAAATAAGTAAAAAATGATTAGGTCAATTGTCTGATGCTTCGTAGGCTCTATTTGGTACACATTTCTCACGCTTTACCATTACTTCAGTGGACCTAACCTACAAATTTATCCCGAATTCCATATGCATCACCCTTCCATAACCTTCAAATCAATCCCGCTCATCAAACGTCAAATCAAAACTGCAATGACAGTCCACAGCCGCCATTGCCCCGTATCGCACGCAACGGAAAACAAAATGGCAACCAGCCCCCCTTTCCAAACCCCTTACCTGTGAATCTTCTCCTGCTGCTGTGCCTGATCGTCCAGATCGACGATCTGGAACAGCTCCGCCTCGCCGTCGCGCCCAAACACGCCGCCCGGGATCTTGCGCAGGAACTTCTTCAGCACGCTCGCGATCGTGTACACCGAGTAGTTGTCCACGTTGACCAGCCGGCCCTGCTGCAGGAAGTGGATCAGCTTCTTCATCGCGCCCTGATTGCCGGGCGCCCGGAACACATCCTTCCGGCACGGGGCCTCCTTGTTCAGCTTCAGGATCAGCACCAGCAGCGGCCCGGGGATATCGTTTTTGCACACCTCCTCCAGCGGCACGCCGAACTTTACCTTCTCCAGCCGGTGCGGGTACGGCGTGCCGGGATGGCCGCAGGACGTCACCACGCTGCCGAACGTTGCCGCCCGGCGGTGCATCCGCTGGGCCCAGCTGGACATGATGGTGGGGCCGTTTTTGGCGTTTCGGATTTTTTTGTTTTTCGTGCGGCGGTTTCGTTACTGCCACACAAACAGGCAGGGGAACGTTTTTTCTTATCGGTCAAAGCTGGCGAGATTCTTCAAGTTTCAAGATTTATGGACGATTCTGGCCCAAACACTCGACAAGGAATCTGTGCGTACTTGGATTGCTTTTCACGTTAATAGAAGGAAAAAAAAACCTGAGAACACAGAGGCGGTTGACGCACACACACACACGCGCGCGCGCACGCACACTCTCACTCTCTTGCTTTGCTTTGTGCCGCTCAGTGTGCCGCTCTCTGCTTGCAGGAACAACAAAAAAACGCGTGCAACTCGACGAACCTCACACCACGCACAATGCGTGAGCGACGCCTTTTCGCACAGACACACTCACGCACAGAACACAATCGGGAGCACCGCAGGGGGAAGGGGCGGAGGTTGTTTCACACGCTTTTCATTCCTTTTTCTGCACTTTCCTCGTTGCGATGGGAAGCGTAAAGCACCGGCAGCCGTACGGGAATCAACACTTTCGGTACCATTTTCTATCGCACACAATCACAGCTACACACACACACACACACACGCACGGGCACGCGCGAGGAAGCGTGTAAGCATAAACCTTCTTCACTATCTCGCTCGGTTTTTTTTTTCTTCTTCAAAGCGCTGTAAACCGGGCAGCGACCGATCATCGGTGTGTGTTGGAGGAGCTCGTTTGCTTGTTAGAAAGCACAGTACACACACACACGCACATTCGCACACACAGACTGCGACTGACTGACCACACACTGACAGCGGATGTCGTCGCCGTTTGTTCTTTTCCCTTCGTTCAGATTTACGATTTTCGATCTGCCACTATTGCGGACTGTCTCTTGCGATTCGATTCATTTTCTTCATCCAGGAAGAAAATCCAGTGAGAGAGGGAGCGAGAGATAGAGAGAGAGAGAGCGTGTGTGTATGAAGCACTCACACTCTTGCTTGCTTGTACGCGATCTGTGGAAAACAGAAAATTTGACAGCAAATAAGCAAAATCATTCAGAACAGGGTTGCAGTAAAAGTGGGTCCTTTTTTTCAACTTTTTCACAATTTACAATATACAATTTGAAACCGTGTGTTCCCCGAGGCACTTGGTGGTTGGTGGTGGTTGCGGCACACTTTTCCCATCAATGAAAACGCAACCATACGCTTGTGTGTCATTTCACGAACGGCTGAGATCATTGGGTGCGTGAGCGAGAGAAAGAGTGTGAGAGAGAGAGAGAGATGTGGTGTATGGGAAAATGATTGAGTGTTTAATTAAAGTTCAACACCCGTGAGAGAGAAAGAGAGAGCCGGAGATAGAGAGCGAAAAGAATGGGAGAGAGCGCAGCAGCACTAGAAGCGAAAGGATGCCCCAGCACAGCGGCAGATCATCTATGGGAACGTGGGGCAAAAGGGCTCATAGTGAAGGATGATAAGTCGTTTATTCCTAGCAGGATTATCCAGAGTATTACTGCAGATTTCATTGGCCAGAAAATCATCAATGAAATACATAAAGAGACGAATGAGGCCAATCGGCTCAAGGCTCAATATAAAAAAAAACATCTTACAGCCTGACAGCAGATAAGCAATGCAGAGACTACAGTCGGTCCCCGAGATACACGGTACCTCTTATACGCGGATTCGGAGATACGCGGTTTTCCAAATTTGACAGTTCTTTGAGCAAATTGTACTGATTTCACACATCCATTGTGAAATACCAAATAATTTCCGTATTGATCGAATGTGAAATACTATTTAAAAAGGTTTAAAACTGTTCAATTCAGTAGATACATATCAAATTATCAACCCCCTGCTTGCAAAATTGCACAAAAATTAGTGATATTTTGGCTGGAAATCACGAGATTCGCGGTATTTTGCGGCCGTTTTCGGTCCCCATCAACCGTGTATCTCGGGGACCACCTGTATATCGAAGGTTCACTCAATTTTTTTTCTCAGTTTTTGAAAAACAACTGTTACCGGTTCTAAAAGCTAGACTAAACGTCTTGTTACCATTCGATTGATAATCTTTTTCAGTATCGAATTGGTTTTAACAATGTATGTAAATGTGATTTGGTTCCTCTCGTACGACTTACTAACACACTATGTACCGTCATGGGCTCAAGCCTCAGATGGACCCGTAGAAAGTATTAAATATCCGGCTGCGTGTTTCTGAATTAAGTCCCGGAAGCCTGTATAGGCCGGCATGACCACATAGGTAGTTACACCAAGAAGAAGAAGAATGTAAAAATATCCCACACACTGCCTGTTATGCTTAGGTCAAATGTCAAATCTTTGGTGACACCCCAATTCGGCGTCTATCAATTGACGAAGTGTGGCCCCTTTTGAAGTCATTATAAATCATTTAGATGAGCAAAAAGTCCTTGGTCTTGCAACGTATCAAAAATGGAAAAATGATCAATTACCGTGCTGTAAAAATCATAAGAATAAGAGTGTAAAATAATTAACAGTTACTGTCCTAAACTATACATTCGAGCCATATTTTGAATTGCGAGCAACCTTTGGTAGACACCAATTTGTGGAAAAAATGAGCAGTGCACTAAATCATTTAGAATCCTACCCTAACGCAACATTGTACATATTTAATTCATCATTATCTTGGCTTCATGTCCTTTTGATACTGACAAAATTGTCAAATTCATGCTTGTAAACTCCTGTTTTTAATTGGGTGAACAGTAAATCTATTGACCAAGGCAATGAAAACAATGACCGTTGGGTCGCAAAAAGGATATAGCAGTTGGAATAAAAATAATAATAACGGATATATTCCTGGGCGTCTGTTGGCACGTGCCCAAACGTCTCTTTTATGTTTAGTATGACTATACACAGTTCACTCAATTAATATTGAAAACAATCGCAAAGCTATACATTTATCGTAACTTTGATAACCGATTGCTGCTGATTCCAACATTCCGATGTCGAATACGGACGTCACACGAAGCGTAAACTTTGGCGTAAACTGGATTTCAGCCATACAACCCTGAAATCTTTTGACAGGAAGTTTACGCTCTCCCATACAAATCAAGCGTAAACTTTTTGAGTTTACGGCTCGTGTGACGTCCGTAGAAGACCACATTTTCCACATGCCGGTAGAACGGAGCGGTCCATATTGCACCGTATTCCCATTAACACGCACATACAGCCACAGCACACACGCACGGTTCGTTCCACGCTTGACAGTGGAAGATTTTTCCAAAAATGCCCCCGGAGACTGACCCCGCTCACACACAAAAGATAGGCAAAAAAAGGCACAAATTTGCTCGAGCAGCACACAAAAAAAAGGTGAACACACACACACACCATACGCGGGACATCGTTTTCAATTGCACACACGCATATCCCTTTCTGGGTCCTTATAACTCGCTCGCACACACACACACACACATTCAATCGCGCAAAAAGGACTAGCTTTACTGTGTGTCCCATTTCACAAAAAACCGAATTCCCACTAGGCGTGTGTGTTGTTGGCTGTGTATCGCCCGCCCGCCTGCTGATTATTTGCAGAATCTTCGCACCTACCACAGAAGAGGGAAAGCTGCTAAACACACACGCACACACACACACAACACTGCACACGGCCCAAGTAACAAAATTCCTGCACACAGGAATTCCCTCCCTAATCCACACAGGGCAGTCGAAGCGTCCGGCGTTCCGGTAAATCAACGCCTGCCATGCTTTTCCACGACCAACAAACAAATGATGAACGGGTCTCTGGCTCGAGCTGACACTGCTCTGTTCAGTGTACACACACCACAATGAAACAAAACTAGCGGTTTGTCTATTTTTCACTCTCGCTTTTCGTCGGCGGAAACCCTTCTTCGCGCTCTTGCCACCCGAGCGAGAAGAGAGAGAGAGAGAGAGAGAGAGTGCGAACGAGTGAAAGAGAGGCCCGATGTACGGTGGTTCTTCTTCTCGCTTTCGCTCGCCACAATTTTCCCACCCTTCAACTTTGTTTCAACGCCGCCCTGGGTGGTGGGAGTTGCTGTCCATCCGAGGTAGGCAGCAGCGCCGCAAAAATCTCAATTTTCGTGGGTCATATACCGACCGGACCCACCTTATGGAGCAAGTTTTGGCAGTGCATCTGTTTGATGGAATGACACCAGTGAACATTTTAGCGGAGGCAAAACGCAGCAGTCTGACGACGCTCGACACAGTATCTCCCAAAGCAGCAGCAGCAGCAGCAAAACTCCGGAGAGAGAGAGAGAAACACACCAACCACCAAACCGAGAAAGAGTGTCACGGTGCTCCAAACTTTTACGGGGGGAGGAGGAAACACCACGGTCCAAGAGCGGACGGTTCGCGGGGGCTGACTGCTTTCCCATCGGCAGCACACCCTCGGCCGTCAGGCCACGACGGACAAGAATACTTTCTTTTCCATTCCCAAACATCAATCGTTTGGGTGGGAGGTATTTTCACAAGAAAACTGCACACGACCCGGAAACAGACACTCCCACCCCTTCCCCAAACCCCTTTTAGGGCCAATTTCCCGGTACGTCACATTTTAACACCGTTTGCGGAATACAGGCACCACACTCAGCCGGACACCGCACAACACGCTGTAAACAGATTTTTGCTGCCCTCTGGTTTTCATTTCCTTTCTCCTCTCGCCCCCGCGGCACCACTGTTTTCACACCACTCTTGGCAGGTCCATTTATTTTTCGAGGGGAGAGTTCTTCTTCAATCGACAAAACAACTGCGACCGAAAATTGTGCACACACACACATAGACACGAATGGGATTACAATTTGTCTCGGCAGCTCGGTGCACACTATTGTTTGCCCTTTTTTCCTCGCCCATTGGTACCCATACCAACGCCATGTTCATACACTCTGGCTGGTATTATTGAATCCGTTCGTAGCGGCGGCGTACGTCCCGACACTCATTTTCCTAACGTACTAGATGGTTGCTACAGTTATTCACCGCGGCGTTGTAGGGCCGGGCTCATGAGATGTGTTGCCATCCCTAGAATTTCATGTGAGCGCCGTACGTTCCCGCTACGACCGGATTCAATAATACCAGCCTCTGTGTGGTTTTTTCACCTCCACCTCCTGTGCTCTACGGCATCTCAGCAGTGCTTTTTTACAGCTACCCAGAACCATTTTAAGCCGTTTTCTTCCCACTGGCCCTACTGCCAGCTGCTCGTGCCACACTTCCACACCACTGGAGGATGGTAAAATTAGCTATTTCTACCTTGAACAATCACAATAAACACCGACCGAAAGACCCGATTGTCGCTCCTGCGGACGCGCTCGCAATGATTCCCTGCTGGTACAGTGGCGATGAGTGGCGCCGCGCGCGAAGCGTTCGGGTTTGCACGGGCTGGCGCTCGCAGACGCGCGATAAAGCACCCACCACTTGGACCCGATGCGCAGCAGGCCGGCAATGAGTTACGGGTAGCAAAGCTATGAAAAATGTAAAAAATAGAGCATGTGGTATATGTTCTTGTTGTACTTTAAATACCTCATAGAGGATAGTTTTTTTCGGGCTTATAAAACATAACAAATGTACGGAAATGCAACGGCACAAACCTGAAGCGTTTCGAGCGTTTTGCTCCGATGGTTGCGAAAATTGTTAACTGGGAAGTGAGCTCCCGTCAGCGACAACGGTCACTCATTTAGTACAGTTTGACAGCTGACAGTCGCGGACTGGAGTTGACAGTTTGCGGTGGCATTTGAATTAGCCGTTAAAATTCATTTACAGGATATGTTTTGGGTTATTTTCATAACTCTTGTCTGGCGTAGGAAATTTAAATCATAATTTTTTAATTAGGTTTCCGTATTATAAATTTGGTAGTTATTTTTGGCCACACAAGACCAGACACATTTTATTGGAATTATGTTATTTCATAATTACGCATCTACAATTATAATCTGCAGCCGTTGCGGTGTACAATATAGCGACCGATTAGTTTTTATTACATTCTATCAAATTTATTCTTCATCACTAATACAGTTTAATTTTGTTAGTATTTCACATTTCTTCTGTACGCCATGTATATTTTATTTGTCGCTCCATCTCTCTCTCGCTCTCTGATTTTTTGTTTGATTATTTTCATTCACCAGGTAAAGGGTTTTAATTTGATTTGTTGCAGTGGGCAGCTTTGAGATTGTTTTAAATTTTCCACAAATTGTTTCGCTCTGTAGCGTTTCTCAAACAATTACAAACCGATGTGCGTGATGGTGGCTATCAATTTTCCAAGATGATATGAATGTATTTCATTGTATCTTTGAGAATTAATAGAGTTTTTTTTTTCTTTTTTTTATGACAAAATTGGCTCATTTAGATCGATTCAAATTTCACTGCCCTCCTCCTATATTTACCTTTCTTCACATTTTTCTCATTGCCCCGTTATACCCTGCCCAATTATTATCAGTAATACTAACACATCGCTTTTTGGGAAGCTTAAGGCCTCCTTCAAACACACCCTTCTACTCTGCTTATTTTCCGCCGTTCATAGGCCACACTTAAAAAATCGACAATCAACACGCCTCAAGGCAATATTTTGGAGCGCTACCACGTGTAAACCGGCAGATGAGGAATGAGGAGTAGAACACCAAAACATACAATGCAACTTCTACGATTTATGTCCGATTCATTGCTTTCTTTTTTCTCCAGCAAATCCCATAATTTGAACTCACATTATTGAACGGAAATCGCAACTACTAGTGCGCTTAGAGCGGGAATAGCACTACACATCAATGGCGAACGAAAATAGACCCCAAAAAGGCATGTGGATGGACAGAAGGAGACGGACACACACTACGGACAATATACGGGTGCGATGAAGTTGGCCATCGAATTCTGTATGTGATGGTTGGCGGCATCGGCAGGGACCATCGAAATGTGATGATGATGGAAAGAAGCAGCAGCAACTGTGTCCCTTGGGGCATTGGTGGGAGAGGAGACCGCTAATGGAGCGTTGTGGTGGAGCATTGGTGCTACCTGTGCGTACGACGCTGCCGCTCCTGCCAGATCGCGTACTTCCGGTTGGCCGACTGGAGCAGCTGGTTCAGATGCTGCGTCAGCGAGGAGCCCAATGGCAACAGTTCTCTCATGGCACGGTCCTATAAGAAAATAAAGGAATGATCATGATTTTACACCATTAGAGGCGCGCCTTGGGCAAGAAGGATTGTATTGCCGTACCTCGAAGGGCTTCAGCTTGACCATGGCGAAGCGCTGCAGTATGTCGTGCATGCGGGTAGCTTCCGATTCGAGTTGCGGCGTGGTCGGGGGGAAACATTTCCAAAACTCTTTCAGCAGCTCCAGCAACGAAAGGTAGAGATTACGCACTTCCTTCTCAATATCGGGAGGCACAAGTTCTGGAAAGCCGGTTCAAGGTGCGTTAGTTTTAGTGAAAACAAACGATTGGAAATTAGAGTTTTAACCAACCCCGTTCCCCCTCCCCAGCGAATACTTACGGGCAAGGCTTTGTTCCTGGAATCCTCTCATGAGCGCACCGCCCGGACTCAGGTCCCCGAGCGCACTGACGGCCGCCGCCGGACTCACCAGCAGCTTGTGCGGCGTCCGGTTGCTCCACGTCCCGTTGGCCGCCTCCAGTATCATCGCGTGGGTCGTCTCGAAGTCGTGCAAACTCCCGTCGCCGCCACGCTTGGGATGGCCGGACAGGGAAGCATCATGCCCGCCGGCACTGCCGCCCGCTGCCGGTACCGGCCCATGCAGGTAACGTTCGATTTTGGTCAGATTCAGCTGCTTCACGCGGGACCGCTCGTCCTCTTCGCCCTCCAGATCGTCGTAGGTAATCTTGGCCTGAATGCGGGCCCGCTTAATCGTTGGCTCGACGTGCACCCCATTCCGGTGGTCCGCCGTCCCACCGTTCGCCAGCTCGTGCGATCGCTTGTCCTTCTTGCTGAACCCATTCACCGTGTTGTTGTTGTTGTTATTATTGTTCGCTCCATCCGCCGGCAGACTGTTGCTGTTGTGCTTGTCCTTCCCATTCGCCACCCCCGTCTGCCCATTGGCGGCCGCTCCTCCTCCACCGTCGTTGGCCCCGGGCGTAGCGTTCAGTATCGCGCCAATGCCACAGTTGAGCGTCTTCACGTCCGTGCACGTCTTCAGCACCGAGAAGGAGTGCTGATTGAAGCGCTTGATCATGCTCTGGTGCACAATGTTGCCGCTGTTCACCGTCTGCTGCTTGGCGGTGGCCGAACTGCAGAACCCCTCCTCCAGCGTGTTGTCCTCGAACGCCCGTATGTCCAGCAGCGGATCGCCGAGGTTCTCCTGCACCGACTGGCGCAGCTGCTGGTCGTCGATCTTGCCGCACTCGGTGAAGATGTCTTTGGTGCCGCCCGCCACGATCCGGTCCCGGTGGAAGTAGTGCGACTGGAAGAACTTGGTCCAAAACTCCGCCTCCGTCATCTTGGCCGGCACGTTGTCGGTGTGTTTCCGCTTCACCGCCGGGTACGTTTTGAAGATGCACTCAATAATGTCCGCCGTCAGGTTGTACCGCAGCCCGTTGCACCCGTCCGTCTGCGGTTTGATGTCGGCCAGGAACGCGCCCGACACGCCAATGTCCTGCCGCACCGTCTGCTCCTTGTTCATGTAGTCTTTTGCGTGGCGGGCCCAAAACTCCTCGCTCGTCAGCACCTGCGTGATGACCAGATCTTTGTACAGCTGCAGCAGGGACGGATTCTCCGTGAGGATGCGGTTCTTCTCCTCCAGCTCCTTGTCGATCTTGCGCCGAAAGTTGGGCAGCAGCTGCTGCAGCAGCTCCTTCACCTTGTCCCGGTCGGCCATCTGGGCCGGCGGGCCGAGCCGGTTGACGAAGTGAAACGTCGAGCTGTTGCCGTCGTGCAGCACGACCTGCAGCTGCACCTTCGGCTTGCCTTCGGGGGAGATTTTTTGCACTGCGCAAGCAAAACGAAAGCACGTTAAAAAGAACAGTTTTTAATGATGGTTTTGTTGCTTCCCTCCAATACTCACTCTTTATATCCTGGAAACGATGCGACACGGCAACGGTATCACGATGCTCCGCAATCCACGCGATCCGTTCGTTCATCACGTACAGCGTTCCGTCGCCCTTCTTGAACCGTACCTCCCCCATCTGCAGCAGCACGTCCTCCCGCGTGGTGGTCATTGTTTTGCTTTCTTCTTTTCACTCTTCACACGTTTAATACCACCCCAAGGGGGGGGGAGAGCTATACGACCGGATGCCGCGCGGGTTGGTTGGCTCTGAATTTAACGACCGCTCAAGTCAACCAGGCTGCTGCGGTGCGGCTGTGAATGTTGCTGCACCACCATGAAGAAGAAAGGAACAATACTTCTCCCTTTTTCGCGGGTCTAAAACTCGATTTGAGTGCGGGGCGTGCAGCTTTGGGGGGAGGGGGGAACAATTCCTGGCCAGGCTTTTTTGCTTATCGACCGCGAATGTGTTTGTATGTGAATGTGTTGCCTTTCTCCTAGGGAGGATGGAATTGGAATGAACAGCCTAAAACGAGAGTAATTTGAAAACAAAAAATGTATGAGTCATTGCATCATTTAACAAATAAAGGAGTTAAAAAAATAGTTTAAAAAACAAATTCTTTATCTATGCATTTTCTTCATTTTAGATAACGCATTGGTGCATCA
Organism: Anopheles quadriannulatus; assembly: GCA_000349065.1. Taxonomy (NCBI): domain Eukaryota; kingdom Metazoa; phylum Arthropoda; class Insecta; order Diptera; family Culicidae; genus Anopheles; species Anopheles quadriannulatus. The sequence continues at coordinate 3,538,035 of KB665732.1, forward strand.
GTCATCCCCAACCATTTTAAAATGTTGGATGGTGATAGGTGTGTTTGTATATGTGTGTGTGTGTTCTCCGATTACGCCGCGGATCACAGGATCAAAAATTGCATCCCCCTGCTAAATAAACCGGTGATGACGATGATGATGCTGATGATGATACGGTGAATAAAAGGAAAAGTTAAAAGTCCCCTGCTTTTTCAACAGCAACCCCTTCCATCGAACCCAAATTAATCTCGTGGTATGCATGAGCACACACTTTCACATGCACACACACATACATGGGCGCCACGGTCGCGGATGTATGAATCATGAGGGGTACGAAAATGATGGGCAAAATGCGATTTAACGACCCTTTGTTAAACCGCCGGTGCATCGTCGTATAAAGAACGTCAAAAAAAAGTCTCTTGATTTTGCACATTACGGCACTGTTACAGATTTATATAGATTAAGCTCATTTGATTTGCATGTGATTGTAGATTTTTTTTAAGTTTATCAACTCGAAACACACACACACACTTGTGCTTGGTGATAAAATCCAAAATGACTTTAAAATACCAAACGAGACAATTTTACATTGATCAAGTTGGAGCAAGGTTCGCCGAAACGAGGGCACCACCACCGCAGCCACACCATAAGCAGCCTTCATCTTTTACCAACGGGCACCACACACCATTTATAACATAGCAACATAGTTGGCACGGCCAGAGATGCCACTTTCTGATAATCGACACCATTACGATACACTTTGTTGGCCGTCCGTTTGTCCGTGGTTGCTGCTGCAGCAAAAGATCACTTTTCAAGTTTCATTCCACCTTCCGATTAGCGATTTACATTCTATGCACTTACATTTATCTCACAAGAACGTTTCTTTGACTATTTATCGCTCTGAAGAGTCTCTGAGGAAATTTGTAAGATTAATTTCGTTGCATTAAAATTATCAAACTTGAACCCCTAAAATGCATTCTAAACACCATAATCACTCATATTCACATAGAATTCGCTCCGAATTTAGCCTCTCGCCGCGCCAGAGAACGATGGACGAACATCTCACCGCCCGTCGCACGAGTTCATTGGACGGTTCTGGAAAATCCAACCCCAGCCAGCCAGCAACCGATCCGTTCGGGCCCGTTTGGCCACAAAAGTGGCCCGAAATTGGCACCAACTCCAACGGCCACCCGTTCACCGACCATTCCAACGCATTTTGCCGCAAAAACTAGCCCGAAAGCACCCGGTTTGTACCTGTTTTCCGACGCGTTTCTACGGAGTGCCTATTCCATGATGTTCTACCGCCGCCATGTGCAATTTCGTTCGACAGGAACGTTTTCAATTTCATTGCCGCTACACACCACATAATCACATCGCACACACCGCTGGCGCTAGTATTCAGGAAATCTTTCCATGGTAAATTTAGACTGGTTCCCCCTTTGGCAGTGCCGCGACCCGGTGCGCACCGGCTGACAGTGTTCGGTGTGACAGCGCGTTCCCGCCGAGCGCCCGGTGACAGAGCTGTCAGTCGGTGTCAGTTGTGCTGCGCACGGTGCCGTTAGGCGTCCGTTAAGCGTCTGTGGTCAGTTAAGCATTATGCTTGTCTAAAATCAGTGCATTTTTTAAATTTTTTTTTTGATCAATGACATTTTTTAAATACAATATGTTAAACCACTAATGTCTATGTTTTCATTTCAAAAAATCTGAAGTAATTGCTGAAAAGAAGGAAAAGCTGAAATAAAAAAATCAAATGTTTAAAAATTTGTATTTTTAGCTTTCCCTACCAGTATCAAAAGGGCTTTGAAGACATTTAGAAGGCATTTAAGGCCTTAGTTGCCTTAGAAGGCGAATAAAAAATTCAACCGAAACTTTCATGGCTGTAACGAATTCTCTTCAAAATCTTTCATCTTTTTGATTCAACGAGAACAGATAGCTTGCCGCCATTTTAGCTTGTTTATACAAGTGTTCCCCGAGATACGACTCTATTTGGGACCGAAAAAATGGCCCAAAGCAAGGCGTAAGGGCGGTGGCAACGCTTTTTCGCATGCGATTTTATCGGACGGCCTGTCAAATTTTTATAGGGGATTTGACAGATAACGTC
>KB665732.1:3548594-3560632 GCA_000349065.1 Anopheles quadriannulatus
AAATGAAAAAACTTAATGAATTAATAAAATAGAAGAGACTGTATGGTCGGCACTACTTGCTTACAGCATTAAAATATTGAAAGCATTGTTTACCTATGAAAATCGTTCATTTTTTGCATCAAAACGTGTGGAATACCCGGGTATGCCGGTTGCCAACTTACGTGTGTAAATCTGGTTGCCAACTGTACGGTTAACGGAAATTTGCGTGTAGGGGTTTTTAAGCGACTTTTGAGTTTTGAAAAATTGTATGTACAAACTGCCAAGAGAAACAAATCGAACGAAATGGATAGAAAATAATTTTCATGTACATATACAGGGCCAGGTCCAGGTCTAAAAGCAATCCGATAAACCGTTCACATATTTTAGACTGGTGCTGCTTAAAAGCTTCCTTGCGGTGGAATGATACTTCAAAGCTGCATATGAAGACACTAGTGATGTGCTCTTTGGAGCGCACCCACGTCTCCGATACAGCTCAGATATTGTTAGCCCGATTCCAACTCTGACAAAATCCGAACCACTAGTTCTGCCCGGAGTCAGTCCGAGTCAACCCGAGCCGTTCGAAGTCACCTCGAGTCGTCCTGAATCACCCGCAGTCCTTGGGAGTCGGAGTCGTCCGGAGTCGTCCGGAGTCATTTAGAGTCGGAGTCGTCCGGAGTCGGCGTCATTCCGAGTCGTCCGGAGTCGATCGGAGTTAACAGGTGCAATGTGCTTGTAATCAGACATTACATTTCGTTGCGTTTTTTGTCTTTGACTTTGCTCGTGCACTTCATATACAGGGCTTTGTTTCGAACGCAGACTCTGGCCGACTCCGGACCACTCCGATTCCAACCGGTTCAGGACGACTCCGAATGACTCCGGAAGACTTCGAACGACTCCGGAAGACTTCGGATGGCTCCGAACAACTCCGGACGACTCCGGGCGATTCCAGACGATTCCGAACGATTCCGGATAATGCTGGGCGAACCATCCCATGTTGTTAGGTCGTGCGAGTTGACGACTGTACCACGAGACCTACTCTTTCCAATAAGATATTTCGTTATTTTGATAAAATCAAGCGTTATCGTGTGTTTTGGAAAGATAAAAAAACCCAAAATATCCTAAGCACATCCACACCGCGCATCGTCTGTGTATCGATTGGCGCGCAAACCAATGTCACCTGTTCCGAAGCAATCCAGGCAGGCCAATTCAGGCGACAAAATCACGAATAGCGTCCTCGCTGCGCGCGAGAGGCGGCGGCGGTGGTCAGACGTAAAGCAAAACCGCAAAGGCAAAAAAGTAGGCGAAGGACACCAAAGGACATATTCTCCCCTTCGCTACGAAGACACTACTGCTTGCGCACTAAACAAACAATGGCCCGGGAACTATGGTGGGGATGGACTGGAGGAGACGGTTGCAACAATGTTTACTTTTCACACGCGACTCCACCCGGTCCGGTACCTACCCCACCAATTCAGCATATTTTCTTCCACGGATGGGCTTTTATGAGCTTTGTTAAGGTATTTTTTCTTCCTTTGTTGTTGTTGCTACTTCTCCAGCCCTTCGTCACGCGGATCGAAGCAACAAAGGAAAAAACTGTTGCACGCGTCCCCGTCGTCGTCGTCGGTTACTACTGCAAACCCCCACAGAAAAGATTGTGATTTTTGCTTGACCGGTTGGTGAAAGTGTACAGTTGTAGAGTTCAAAAATCGCCCCAGTCCCTCAGCGCCACCAATTAAACGATTGGCAAAGTGATATGGAAGGTAAAGCAAAACCACAAATTAGCATAGTTTATCTTCCTCCACTGACTGGAGAAAGACCCCACAGACAACAAAGAAAAGTGTCCTCTTTAGGGACGAGCAAGTTAACAAACGGGTATAGAATATCCTCATTATCATCGTGAATCGTCATAAAGTTCTAATGTCGCTGACTCATGCTCTCCACCACCGGGAGCAAAGCTTCATAACTTATTCGTCGCGGAAAAGCTAATTGGCGGAGTTCTAATTATCATAATCTGCCTTTTTGTTGTTGTTGGAGGGAAGTGAAAGGAAAAAGGTTGGAAACTGGTGATTATTGCCCTGTGTCTAAGCTCGTTGTGTTCAGGCAGCTACTACTCACAGCAGGAGCGCCAACCACAAATTGGAGGTATGCGGGTTAACAAGCCGAAGGAATGGGCCAGGATCTAAAACGGTCGATGAAATCTTCACCCGCGTTCGACGAATATAAAACGGACGAGCAAAAAACTCTCTTACCCTGCGAAAGTGTGAAGAAACCGAGCAGGGAGTTTTCATATTTTGCCTCCCCAGTGGGAGTCGTCTCCAAACGGTCGATTTCCTCCAACAAGTTCTCGCCAGCTACGAGTTTCCGATTGTCACGCGACGAGTCGTGTCGATCGTCTGGGGGTTTGAGCTTCCGTATCTCTTATTCCGAGCCACGGCGGCGCAGTTTCGGTATGAAGCTATAAATCTTCAGACATGAATGGTTTTGGAAATTGAAAATGTACCACAAGAGAACGACACACAACCGGCACGGAAATACACATGTTTCCGGGACTTACCTAATCGGGAAATGGGATTTATTGTTTATTATACAAATATGAATGTAAAATCTCCAAATTGTTGAAATTTACTCTTGAAGATACGACTCTGCTAATTCTGGGTTTCACTGCAGAAAGGTCTTCAGAAGCATTGAGAGCCTACTTGGATCTTCGTTCGATTCACCCCGGAAGCATCTCATTAATCAACCGACCCTTTTACCCTGCCTTGTTGCCGTCTCCATTCCGAGGGTGGCCGTTCTCCAAAAAAAAAACAAGCACAATTTATGGGCCAATCAATTGTCCCACGGTTCGATTTCGGTTCGATTGACAGTGGGTAGATTCAAATTTTGATCCATGCTTTTCTTCGTCTTTACTTCCCAATGCCCCTTCAAGAACCCCCATGGGGGAAAGGGATTTTCGTTTGATTGAGTTAAGGTCGTGGGGAAAATAAATCACACACCAATAAACCCCCCCCCCCTCCTCGTATTTCCCGATGTAATGCTTTTGTTTCTTTACCGCCTTACAATCTATGCAAACTTAACGGCATGTTTACTTTTGCGCCCCCACACCACGGGTTTACTTTGCCCCTTGTTCATGCCGCCAAACGAAGACACGCTTTTCACCGACGTGACGGCGCACGTGGTCTATTTCGTTGCTTTTTGGTGGAAGTTCCGATAGGGGTTTGAGTTGTGTACCTTCCCCCTCTTCCGTCGGATAGAGTTTTCGGTGGCAAAGACTCTGCTGCTTTCTCCAAACTTTGCAGTCTGATTAAGGAACTCGGTGAGACAACACTAGCAACATTCGGGGATTCACATAAAGTAGTGTAGATCTTCTGGAGATGATTGAAATGAACGAGTTCTCACGTCTGCTTCTGCGGGAAGCTCGCAAGGAGTATCAGCTTATTCTCGGACGTTGCAATGAGTTTGGTGCGAATAGTTCAAGAAGTGATGCCTCAGTACTTTCCAAAATCATGCCAAGAACCATCCGAACTGGCTTTTGTGGTTTAATCCGTTTCAGTATCTTCCTCAGGCTTCGAGTACGTCATCCAGCGTCCGCCCCAGGCAAGGATCTTCTTCGGTTCCGGTATCGAGCGGGAAACGGTACCCCTGCGAGGTTCGGCCCTGAGTTCGCTGATGCGCCGCCGTCAGCCGGAACTGCTGGGAGAGAATCTTGCACCGGGAGCGCACAACATCGGGTACGACCCGGGGACACCCGAGGACCATCCGGCACTGCGAAAGCCCATCAGCCGTAAAGGCTACGGGCCGCTCGTTGCCAACAGTGTGCGGTTTAACTTTGAGGAAGTGAGCAACAGCCCGGGCGTTGGGGATTACGAGCTAGTGAGGAAGCAGTCGAAACCAAAGCAGATGGCCAAACCGTTCGGGAGTGGAACGGACGAGCGTACCAAGGATCGTTCGCTTGCCTATCCTGGGTAGGTGGTAGATGGGTTCAGGCTTTTGTGTCTACGTGGGCATTTCACTTTACTCTTTCTTCGGGTTAGTGTTGGAACGTATCTCTTCAAAACGCGCAAAGACATCCGGAATCATTCGTTTGGTGGTACCATCAAAATTATGCCCGCCGCAAGGACGCTCTGCAAGACGGAAAACTTTGACCGGTGTTTGCGGTGCGACGAGCGGCCGGAAGTTGACTATTGGAAGAATCTAAGAACGGAGCGATCGCTTTGCCGGCGCTGTATGGTGCAGGAGCTTGAGGATGCGCGGTCCTGCTCGAAGCACAAGTCCGAGCAGAAGAAACGGTTGGATGCACTGAACGAGTATAAGGTAAGGCGGTTTTGGCAGGGATGTTCCTGGTTTATAGTTAAACGAACTTCCCACTGTTGCCTTCTACAGCGTGTTCGGCACTGTGCGTACTATCACCGGCACGATAAGACCAGCGCAGCGATCCAATTCATCAGCAACAAGCAGTTGAAGCGAAAGTTCCGGTTGGAAAACTACCTTTCAATGTTTGAGTGAAGGGAAGACGGCGGTAAGCAACAGAATGATAAGCTTTTCTTACAGGAAGTTAACAAACACGCTTGTTCTTTCACCTGCCTGAAGCAAAACACGATCCATAAACTAACACATTAATTGAAGCTTATTATTGATTAAAAGCTGGATACAATTCGTTGTCGAAAGATTGAACTCGTTATTCTGAAGGTGCTTAATTTCCGAGTCCGAACCAGAAGTACACGATTATTACGATATAGTGTAGTGTGGTGTGTGTTTGTGTGCGCTTGTTTTCGAGATAAATATTAAGAGCTAACCACTAAAGAAGAGATGACATATAAAAGCGGTAAATAACGATTAAAATGAAAATGCCGATTGCTTGTTGTACAAACTAATGGTGTGCTCTCTAGAGCGCACTCACGACTCCGGCTATTGTTAGTCCGATTCCGAATACGGCAAAATGGGAACCACTACTTCCGCCCGGAGTCGGAGTCGTCTGGGACGAAGTCGTTCGGAGTTGTCCGCAGTCGTTTGGAGTCATCCGGAGTCGTCCGGAGTTTTCTGGAGTCATCCGGAGTCGTCTGGAGTTGTCTGGAGTCATTCGAAGTCGTCCAGAGTCGTTCGGAGTCGACCGGTGTAATGTGCTTGTTATTAGGAATTTCATTTCTTTGTGTTTTTTTTTTGTCTGCCGACCGACTTTGGACGCCTCCAGCGGACTCCAGACGACTCCTGAGGACTTCAGACGACATCTGATGACTTAGGATGACTCCGGACAACTACGAATTGATTCTGTACAATTACGGATTGATTCTGGACAACTCCGGATGACTCGGACACCAGACGACTCCGTACGACTCCGGACAACTTCAGACGACTCGGACCGACTCCAGACAACTCCGAACGACTCCGTATAATGCTCGGCGAATCTACCTTGCGAAGTCGGTTCCGAAATTGTCGGAGTAGGATCGGAGTCGACTCCAGCATTTTTGCCAACTTTACCCATCACTAGTGCAAACTATATCGACCAAAACAGGGAGTCCTATCTCACCCTTAATTGTTAACATCCTTCTTCATCGGTTCGCCCTCGGGCGCTTCCCGACATTTGTTCATGCCGCCACAGTTCGCGTCGGAGATGGTTGTCCTTTGCAGGGCGGACGCGATCTGCCGCACCTTCACGTCGCCCGTCGGTGGCGGTGCTCCATTCACTTCCTGCTGCTGCTTCGCCTCATCGTTCGGCAGCAGTGACGATCGGGAGGATGCATTCCCGTCACTCATGTCGGCATCGGTCGCACCACCATCGTCCACCGCCAGCGGAGGCGTTTCGTCCGAGTTGGACGGATTGAGGAGATTCTTCATGATGGCCGGATTGATGAGCGTGTCGATGTCGTGCGTTTGGAGCAACTCCTCTAGCTGCAGCTGCCGGTTCGAGCAGCCGGTAAGGCTACGTTCCGGTCGCTCGCTTACACTCCGGTCCGTAGCACACATCGAGTAGGACGAGGTGTTGGTTGTTAGCGTTAGCGCACCGTTCGGATACTGGCTGTTGCGCTTCTGGTTCGACATATCCCCGAACTGATCGGCCCACAGTTCATCGTCCTCTTCCTCCTCCTCTGCCGCTTCCGTGTTGAGATCACGCTCGAACTCATCGTCCGGATCGGCGTCCGCATCACCATCGTCATCATCCTCGTCATCGCCGGTGACGTCGAACAGTCGCGCCTTCAACCGTTCGGTGATCTCTTCCAGCTCGGTAAACTTGCGCTTCAGGGCACGGCTGAGCGAGGTGTTGCTGGCCGCCGCGTCCAGCCCGACCGCACTGCAGTCCACGTCGATCGAGAGCGGTATCTGGAAGTTCATCTGCTCGTCGAGCGTTTTGTACACTTGCACGTTTTCCAGCGGTTGTACGTTCACCTAAAAGCAAAGGAGAGGATTATTTTATGCAACCATTTCGTGTTAAATCACTCTGGTCTCGCGATCGTACCTTAATCTGTCCGTTGCAGCGCCCGGAAAAGTCCATAATGTTGTACCAGCCGAGGATGTACGGCATGCCGGACAGCAGCACGCTCAGATCGATCGCACAGAACCCAATCACGGCGTCCTCCATCGGGGCGGGCAGCAGCCGACATTTGGGCGCATCGCTCAGTGCCGCTTTGCGCCAAACTTTCAATATGAATCGTTTCTCGTCCTAAAAAATGGATTCAATAATTAACTCGAGCAACACACTTCCCCGTGGAAGGAGAGTAAACACTTACATTCATCATCAGATCAACCGGCAGCTGCACCTCGAACCGTTTCTGCCACCCGGGCGCACAGTTGCGCTCCAGCACGTGCGTCGTGTACACGATGCCCTCGTGCGATTTCACCGTGTTCGGCATGCCGGGCTTCAGATTGTAGCCCTCGAACGTGGCGTACGCGCTCGGCTCCAGCTCGAGCGTGTCGACGGGCACGTTGCGGTTCTTGTGCCGCTTCGCGTACTTCTTGCTGATGGTCAGCTTCGGCAGATTGACCGCCTGCTCGATCTCGATCGCGACGCGAAACACTTTACACTCATCGATCGGTGGCGCTGCACCGGTTTCACCGCTTGGCGACGCTTTGCTCTCGGAGCAGGAGGAAGAGCTTTCCGTCGAGTCGGTTGGTTGGTCTTCCAAGGACATGGCTGTTGGAGGATGATCATCCTCCTGCTTCGTCACCGGAATCGTCGTAGCATCGTGAGGCTGTCCGCTGGCCGTTCCGGCACCCGCTGCCGGTGGCGTTTGATCGGCCCGCGGTGCACCACCGGAAGCAGCGCCGAGCAGCGAAGCCATACCGCCCAACCCACCCAACCCTTCCAGGGCGGCGGCGGACGGTCGCTGTGAGAGTGCCTTCTGCAGATTGTCCAGCAGATCGGCCGTTTTGCGCAGCTGAGGCCTATTAGCGTTCGAGTGCGGTGAGCCAACGTGCGTGCCGTCCATTGGCTGATCGGCCGCCACGTTGCTGTGATCGTAGCTCGGCGCCGTGCTGCGCTCCGACGAAATGGGCAACCGTTGCGCAAGGTTTTCGATGAACGCGGACAGCATGTTCGCTACCTCGGACGTTTGCGGCTGCTTGGTGCCGCTGCTCATCGTTTGAATCGATTTGTGCTCCGGCCGCGGATAGATGCGGCGTGTCGGAGAGCTTGCCGTCGTTGCCGTTGGCACTGTGACGCGTGGTGCATGCTCCAACGACCGTGGCACATCCGCCGACACGTGCTGTAGATTGCGCATCGCTTTAAAGTGTTCAATCTGCTCCTCCGTCCCGATCGCAAGAATAGCCTGAATGTCACCGCACGGCTCACCCGCCAACGGTGACCCAATACCGCTCCAACCATCGATCGAAATGACCGGCAACTTCGCGTGCGACAAATGCTCGCTCAGCTGCGCATCGCGGAACGCGATGTAGAACTGGTGCAGGGGAAGGCGCGTCAGGCCGAGCAGCTTTTCCGGCTCGCCTCGCGGCTTCTGCCACAGCTCCACCACCATGTGCTGGTTGCGAACGCGCTCGATAAACGCGCCATTGGCGAGTACGGGGAACGTGCGCAGATAGTTAAAGTTGCCACCCTCGGCGCACAGTTCCGACGTGAGCGTGGTCGTATCCTCCGTCCAGAAGGGATGGGACACGAGGAAGTAATCGCTCGCCGGTACCGACCGTAGCTGACCGAGATGAAGCAAGCCGTGGAGAAGTTTCACCCGCTCACCGGGGGCACTTGTTTCCGTTTCCATTGCGTTCGGGCCCGCTTGTTGACGATCCGGTGCGCCATTTCGATCGTTCTTTGACGCTTCGTTGGGCTGCTGTTGTTGCTTGCCAGCGGCGGAATGTGATTGTTGACCTTCCGAAGCGTTCGATGATTGGCGTTGCTGCTCCGAGGGACATCCGGTGTGCCCGGTACACGTCCAGCTAGCGCTTGGAAACAGTCCATGAGAGCGAAGGTGGTGAGTTCCCCTGGCGGCTTGATGCCCGCAAGAGTGTGGTCTGTTGTGACCGTGTGAGCAATGCAGTGGCCGGCGGCTAGGTAGCGGTTCCGTCGCCGGACCATCCCACGAGTCTTCGCTCGAGTCGCTCGAGTCACTTTCCAGCGTAACATTGTCTTCGTTGCCCGTTACAGCGTCGATCAGCTCCGATCCAAAGTGAAGCCCTCGTCGACCGAGCTGCATGCGGATCGTCAACGTGCCGAGCAGAATGTCATCCGCGGCCAGCCGAACGGGGCAACGCTTGTGACAGCCCAACCGACCGTCCAACAGCTCGCGCAGCGTCACCGTAGCCGATCCGAGGTGGAACAGCCGCGCCTTGGCAATCGTGCTGCCCACGTTCAGATGCAGCCCGAACTCGAACGTTGCCCCCTCATCGCCACCCGCCCCAGGCAGCACAAGCCGGGTCGTTTTCGGCTGGCTGTCGAACGACACGTCCACCTCATCGAACGCCACCGGGCTGGAGATGAACTTGAGCAGCGTGGTGGTGGGATTGCGCGAAAACTTCAGCTTCACAATGAACCCGGTCGGGGCGGTCGGGGCATGCCACTGGTGCTTCGTCCGGTGCTGCAGCTCTTTCTGTCCCGCCCGGGTAAGCCGCAGCCCTTCGACCAGCACCCGTACGCAATCGACGGCCTGCAGGAGGCTGTGCTTGTTCCGATCCGGCGCTGCGTCGTATCGGGCCAACGCTTCCAACATACTTTCCGCCGGCGAGATGGAACAGATTTCGCTCAGCGTTGACCGCTCGGAGGACGGCCGGGAGTGGTCATCCTCGTCGAACGGTTTGCCGGTAAGGTAGTCCAACACTTTGCGCCTCGAGTCGTGATCGAGCGTGGTGAACTTTTTCTTCGCTGCAGTCAGATAGTACGCTGTTCCGGTAAGTGGGCGTTGCTTTGTTTCGTGCAGTGGCGCTGGCTTGCCTTCCACGGCCAGGGGAGCGTTTGATGGTGCCACCGCCGCCAATGGGAAGCTTTTCATCGGTGGTTGCTCAACGCACAACATTTTCCGATTTTCTTTTCCCTTTTGGGATGCAGTGGGAACGAGCGCTTTGGGTGGGTTTGCTGCTTGCACTTGCTCCTTGGGGTCGAGCTTGAGCGCGAATTCTAAGCACAGCTCGCCGAGCCGAAAGCCCCGCACGCTCAGTATCTCTCCGGAAGCTTGTGCCTTAATTGGTTGCCCGCAGTCAGTGAAATTGATGATTTTCCCCGGCACCTCTACCTTTGCCGTGCCGATGAGGGTTTCGGTGCGTCTCGAGTACAGCCGCAGTCGAATCGGTTCACAGCTTTTCAGGTAGCGACGGAAAAGCTCCCCGCTAGTGCGCACCTCGTACTGGACGCTGGCACAATCCTTCCTTCCCTGCGCCCAGTGAAGCGTTCCGATCGGGGTGGATGCCTTCTGGCCCCACCACACCAGCTGCAAATCGACCGCTACGTACACCTTCGTACTGTTCCACCGGATGCCAACGGTGGTGGCGGAACTGCCCGGTGCTGCCGGCGCCGCACGGGGAGATTCTAGGAAGTTGCCAAACCCGATCGTCAGCGTACCGCGAGCACGACCCTCCACATTGGGTGGCAGAGCGCCTCCGATGGATTTTCGCTCCCGAGCCCGATGCTGATGCTCCTCCTCGCCGCCGCACGCTTCTCCGGCCGGGGGACAGTGCGCGGATGTGGATGCAGATGCCGCCGCCGTTCCTCCGTACCTTACCTTTGGATTGCGCACGCTTCCGGACGCCCCTTTCAAGCCAGCACCGTACATAGTCCACGCATTTGCATTTTCGGTAGCACAATTTGCCGCGGGACGGTTTTCAGCGTGGAAAAAACGGTTTTCAGCGTGTGAAATGAGGACCAACTTTTTGCTTTGTTTTTTTCCGATGCCAAAATCGCGCAAAGAGCGGGAGGGAAAAAAGGAACGCACAACACTGGCTGTCACTTTGGGGCACACACACACAGATCAACAGTTTTTGAAATGGCAACTGTCAAATGGCGTCCGGCGCGGGGCGGTTTCGGTTTTTGTCGGCACTAAGTATTTTATGGTTAGAGCAATTGCAGGGAAATTTGAATGATTTTTATATTTAGAGCAATATTTATTATTTTAAATTAGTAATTAAAGGTCATACACAGAAAAAAAAACCACAACGAACCAAATGTTTGAATGAAAATGACACATCGGCAACGGCGCAAGAATTCAACCGTGGTGTATATTCTCGAGCATCTTTCACAACAAAACAAACAGCCCCTTTGTTCCCGGCTTTCTCCCTTCCATCCAGTACCTGTTTATTTGAAGCAGCTACCAAGCTAGATAAAATAAAAAAAAGCGGGCAGCTATAAATAAACACTGAATCCTGCTAAAATGCTTAATACTTCTGGTGAAAATTGCCGCATTACGAACGACAACCGCTAAGTACGGCTGTTGGCCACGTCAGTGATCTTGAAACGGACCGGAATACACCTGTGGCGGAAGGGAGAGCGACCCACCGTTAACGACAAAACGACAAACGCAGTGACGCAAATCAGTCCCATTTTTTCAGCCAAGACCGACGACGACACTGGAAGTTGGAGGCTACCTAAGAACGGAAGCAAAGCCCACCCGCCGGACAAAATGCAAATCCCCTACATGAAGGTGGCGATCTATTCGCTGACCTTCCTGACGTACGCGTACACCGGCTACGGTTCGAACATGATAGCGAACCTGCGGGATGCCATCATCGCGGCGGAAGCCGTCTTCGGGGACGTGATGAAGAATGTGCTCCATGTGGCGAAAAAGTTCAAAGTCGTGCACGAAGTGTTTGATGCGGCGGTGGAGGAAAACTGTGTGTACAAATGTCCCGGCGGTAAGTGCTCTACGATTGCAGCTGATTTGCGGTCCCTACAACGGTCTTAGCATGTTACTTTCACTTTTTTTTTTTTCTTGTAGACACTACACCCACGCGCAATAAATTTTACATCCCCCAGTCGGACGGGTGCGGCTCGTTGGGGATGAAAATTAGCACGGAATATCTGCCGGCCGTCGAGATGGAGCAGTGCTGCAATGCGCACGATATCTGCTACGACACGTGCAACAGCGATAAGGAGCTGTGCGATTTGGATTTTAAACGCTGCCTCTATCGGTACTGCGACGATTACGAGAAGAACGTGGTGGGCGATATCGTAGTGAAGGGTAAGACAGAATGCAGCTTTCAGCTCGCCTTTCTAAAATTGCTTACTTAGTCGGCGCTGCAACCGCAAAGCCTCTTGGCAGGGGTGTCCAAAATCGCTTACGGTCTCGCACCTTCGTCTACCAAATCGTTATCCCAGTCTTAATGGCCATCCTGCCACCTCAATTTCGGCATACCACACCTCCTCTGTCCTTGTAGACGGCCTAAAAAGACTTTATGGGCTGGGTCGTCCGTTTCCATGCGTACAACAGGAGTCTGACGAGCTTGATATGATGCACGACTGTGAGGTCGCCGTACATCTCGTATAGATCGTCATTATAACGGCCCCTCCATTGTCCTTCCACCCATACGGGACCATGAGTCAGATTTGGACAGTGTCCATGTCTCAGAGGCTGTCGCTTCATCTGATCCAGCCATCGAACTGGGGATCGCTGTCGACCGGTTGGCAGGCA
>KB665732.1:3560920-3612146 GCA_000349065.1 Anopheles quadriannulatus
TATATATATATATATCAGTGGTTGATTTTCCGTTTCGGAATTCCCCCCCGAGCCCAACGTAAGGGACAAGACGCGATCCTGATGGGGCTCACATGATGCCGAAATTCCAGTTACAAGGCATCGATTCGCTATCCCTTTTCTATCCTTTCTAAAATATCCATTCTAAATTCCGCAGGTTGTAAAGCGGCCGCCAAGATGCTGTTTACCGGCACGCTAACGCTCGGCTGCAAATCGTACCTAGACTCGCAGCAACGGTGCTGTTACTGTCCACCGGAGAAGACGGAAGGATCACCACCACCACCACCGCCCAGACAGGAGCAGGGAAAGTATGCCGACTCGAAAGGGTCGAAGGATTACGGCAAGGACTCCCGGGACAAGGGAAAGGACAAGAACAAGTACGGCTGGAAGGAGCTGTAGGTGCAGCGCAGGAAGAACTGCAGATGGAAAAGAACAAAATTTACTGTACTGTGATTAGAATAGTGAAGCTCTCGTATCTACGCACTTCCCGTGTAGGGCAGACAGGCAGGTCATGGCAGGTTACCATCCTTCTTGGGGAAAAATAAAGACTTTTCAAAGACACTTTTCATTCGTTAAGGTATTTTAAAACATTTCGTTTTATTATATCTTTCAGTAGTAGCTTAAGAATAGTTATTACAAGTTATAGCTTTCAGTTGTAGCCCGTTTTTCTGCCCTCTGTTCGTGATCTCTTGGCTCATCTTTCGGTCTCAGCACGAGACTGCTGACCTTGTAAATCCTCCGCAAGGACGTCAAGATTTCAATGTCAAATGATCATATGAACACATAAAAAAAGGAATCATATCCCGCCCCTTGTTAATCCTCTCTCGCTCTCTCTCTCTACTAGCGCGTAATGAACTTTACAATATTTACGGCTGTACCGTAATGTAGTAACGGTTAAACATATAAAAGCGACAACACAGAAAGCACAAAGAAAAAAGTCCAAATGAGGATGAGTAATGCAGATAAAATTGTTCATACGAGCTACTCTGTGAAAATACTTCACAATGTGTAAACTAAAATGTGGATGAAGAAATGTTCTGCAGAGGAAATGCACTCTCGCCTCAATTGCTGAGAATTTGTTATTCCTTTCTAGGACGTTTTCTCGGCAAACCCGGGCAATATAGCTGCAATAGTATACCACCCCCCCTCCCTTTACAGATAACAACGGATAATTGTAATATGCCTTGTTTTCCTCTCTGTTCTCTTCGTTTTACAGTTTCTAAACAGCTGTAAGTACAACCTTGCAGCATCATCTTTGCGTCCAACCAGAGCTCGGTATAGGGGCCGCCACACACCGGGAGCGGGCCACGTGTGACACTGGCTCCACAATCAATCTTTACGTCCCCCTTTTCCATCCCTTTTGCAGTAGAGTGTGTGCAATACACACACATTTGAGTGTGTTTTGTTGTAGTTGTTGCGCGATTTTACACGAGAATATCCCCCCTCTCTAAATTCCATCGGCTGTGAGCAACATTCCATTATGGACATCGAATTTGTCAGAAATTCTCCCCCCTTTTTCCCACCACAATGGCGGCGGAATGGCCCGCCCTAATTCCATCCGTCTCAGTACGGCGCGTATCGATGGGTGGGTGACGGTCCGCGCAGCCCACGCCGATCGTCGAACGAGTCGCGGCTAAAGTCTTCGTACACGCCGAACCGGCTGATGCTGCTCGTACCGTTCCGGCTGGCCGGTGGTGGCGTTCGGCGGCTAAAGATCGCCTCGTAGCTGCTGCTGCTGGCCCGGCTGCTTTCCGTGACGCTGCGCCGCATCAGCGGCGGTATCGGCGGCATCGGTTCCCGCCTCATGGGGGGAAAATCACGTCCCCGGATGCCGTACCGGCGTTCGAACAGGTCGCGCGGATCCTCATACCGGTCGTAGTAGTCAAATGTGTCCTAAAGGAAGGCGGGGGAGGACGTTAGGACGAATTATTAAGCGTCGACATAGCGCCAAAAGGTAAGCAGACACGTGTGGAGTTTTTCTTTTGGTGGAAGCGAATACATGGGAAAAGGCGAGAAATAGGGCTTGTTGAAAGGGGAACGCTTCGCACAGCACTACTTTAGAGGAATTTTGTTTTTCGCCATGTGTGTGTTTGTGTTTGTGGCAGAAATGCAATCCAAATCGTGTCGTGCTATAGCAAAATGTTTCGCTTTTTTTTTTTAAAGGAAACTCTACTGGAAGATAGAAAGCAAAAAGGAACTAACGGAAACGTACGGAACGTGCGGATTATGACAAAAGAAGGATAGCAGAAAGAGAGCAAGAGAGCGAGCAGGGGGATGGCGGAGTGTGTGAGAGTGGTGAGCGTTCGATTTTTACCCGAAATCCGTCCATTATACGATCGCGAAGGAAGGGCGGCGGCGGCGGCGGCGGATACGGATCCCGCGCGTACATGCTGCGCTCGCGGAAGCCCCGCTCGGCCCAGATCAGGCGCGGGCACTCCTTCGACCAGTGGCCGGCCCGGCCGCACCGGTAGCACTGTTCCGGGTCGCCCATGCCCGGCTTCGGCCGGACCCGGCTGGTGGACACCTGCACCTTCATCGGCTGGCCGTCCACCATCATGCCGTTCAGCTCGCGGATCGCTTCGTTCACGTCGCCGGTCGGGTCGAGATGCACGAAGCCGTAGTTGCGCACGATGTCGCACTCCACGACGGAGCCGAACTTCTGAAACAGCTCGCGGACCTGCGGCGCGCGCGTCTTGTCCGTCAGGTTGCCGACGAAGATCTTGGTCGTGTTGGCGTTCGGGGCCCGGCGGCTCCGGGCCGCCTCCACCTTGATCGGCTGCCCGCCGATCACGTACCCGTTCAGGTGCTGGATCGCTTCCCGCCCCTGATCCTCGTTCTCCATGTGCACGAACCCGAAGTTCTTCACCACGTCGCACTCGACAACCGTGCCGTACTTTTCGAACAGTGGCCGCAGCTCGGACGGCTGCGTCTTCTCGTCCACATTGCCGATGAAGAGCTTGAACGTACCGGGCGGCAGCTCCCGCCCGCTTTCGCTTGTCGAATCTATCTTGACCGCTTTGCTCATGCCCCGGGGCCGGGGCACGCGGAGGATGCAATGGATACGGGGGGGGATTATACGCGTAATATGGTTTGCTCGCGGGCCTAACACGCGTGGTTAGAAGGACGGAACCGGCGGGAGGTCGTGGTAATAAAATAGTCGCGCGCTGTCCGATGCACTCGGAAACCGGAACCGGAACACGGATTTTCACGACGACGACGACGACTTCTTCCGAGGGACGACGATTACGATCGCTTCGACAGCTAATAACCCGGCGGCGGTAGACGGAAACTTGGAATAATCTTCAAGTATAGCAAGGATAATAATAAGAAACGAGGCGAAACAAGTTTCGATTAAGAGACTTTTTTGTGTGTGTGTTTCATTTGGCGACGAAATATTACAAGCAAGTTTGTGTGTGTGTGCGCGATTTCCAAATGGGACTTTCAGGGAAAGGAAGGTGTTGTAGGCGGATGTGTATGTGTGTGCGTGTTGGTGTAAAAAAAAAGGGAAACTCGATTGGGATGTGTACGTTATAGGAAAGATTTAAAAAACGTTTAGCCAATACAAAAGAAATGTTATTTTGGTTTTCCTGCCGGACGGTTTCCGGGCACAAGACGGCTTCCATCAACGTAGCCAACACGATCAAACATGGCCGAATGTGTGCGGGGTGCATCGATGCGTTTCGCGATGCTTCCATCCCACCGTGGGGGAGGAACTTTCGATTTACTTTGCGGGACTTTAGTCCCGTTTTTCCTACCCAGTGTTAGTGAAAATTGTTCCACTTACCTTGCCGTACCAGCCGGGCGACAAATCGGAGGCACGTGAATGTAATTTACACGTGAAAAAGGGGCCCACAAATTTAAGCCCTTTTCCGAGATCGGCTTTTCACACGGAATTGCCTTTTTCACCACCACTGTTTGCGATTGGTTCGAGAACTGTCACTTGTCTGACAGACAGAGTGACCAGAAATATCGATTTATCTGTATTCCTACCGATTTTTGAAATGCCCACCGATTTTCAGATGATTTTCCCTAAAACTACCGATTTTTCATTAATATTTCTTGATTTCATAATACTTGCGTCCAGAATCAGATGTTCAACAAATGTAAGCCGTGTGATTTTGTCATACAACGGAATGAGAATAACAATTTATGTTAATGTAAACGTACAGGATTTGTTGGAACATTTCAAATTTTGTTGTCATTGAACTTAGCAATTCATCCAAATAATCGCAATATCAATCAAAACAGCTGCTAATTGCAATCCTTCCTAGGCTTTGGCTTAGAATTCCTAGAGCAATTATCAGATCGACACTTCAGAAAGAGCACCCCAACACCCCCGGTCCATCACTTCAAAACCTACCGAAAACTACCAAAAACAATCTGAAACTCCAACTGAAAACTACCGATAAAATTTTGATGCTCCTACACAAGGTGTTATAAATGACAAGGGGAAGTTGTTCAGAGCAAAATGACATTTCTCGACTTGACATATCTCTTCCGGGGGCTCCGGTATAAAAATCGGGGAGGGCTGGTGCGGGGTAATGAAATTTGTATGCAGAGAGTGACAGATGTCCCCCACAATGTCGCCCAGCTAAAGCGATAAAAATCAGCCTTCTAAATACATTATCCTTGCTCCTACCTAAAATCGTTAAAATAATCTAGCCTTTCTTCTTCTTCTTCTTGTTCTGATATAAATAATCTGGCCACAATGTCTGACAGCTGCGGGGTTGTGGTGAGTTCAGTGTTACGTTAACGCCGGCCCATATTCACCACAAATACACAAATTTTTAAAACTGTTTTCTTTTATTAATTTGGCAAATTTTGTAATTAATTTCATAAAAAGGAGCTGTTTTTGTTTAAAGTCACTGAAATGCATTCATATCAGGCAAATAAGCAATAAGTTGGGTTGATTTTTTGTCTTTTCTTACCCCATTCTGCCTTGTACCGGGTTGTTCTGAAACCACTGTAAACTGTCACCCACAGTCAGGCCCTCCCGCTCCAGCGATTACGCCAGGAGGTGAAAGTCACCAAAGAGTTTAACAACACAAAACGCAGCCGCAGTTCGTTTTATGGGTTCATTGGTTAGCCGAAGCGTTCCAGCAAACATGAGCGGTCCCGTGGCGGAATTTGTGAAGAGTGCTATCGCGAAGGATAAGGTGGTGATCTTCTCCAAGACCTACTGCCCTTACTGTACCATGGCAAAGGAGGTAAGTTGAAGCTCGAAGTCGTCGGACTCAAAACACGGGAAAACCCGTGTTGCCTAAAGGAATTGACGTGGCTTTGAGGTGTGATTTCCGGTGTTTAATGTCCCTTCACAGCCCTTCAAGAAGCTGAACCAGGAATACGCCTGCTACGAGCTGGACAAGCGCAACGATGGTGACGAGATTCAGTCCGTCCTCGGCGAGCTGACCGGTGCCCGCACGGTAAGTGGTCAACAATGACATCATTTGCACTGCTGATTATGGCCCGTCAGCCTTCATGAATCATGCCTTTATCTGATTTCAATGTCTCTCTCTCTCGCGTTTCTTCTCGTCCCCGCCAAACAGGTGCCGCGCGTGTTCATCGGCGGCAACTTTGTAGGTGGCGGTACCGACATCAAGAAGATGTACGACGACGGTCGGTTACAGAAAATGTTGGCCTAAAACCACCACCATCCGCTCGAAGCCGCTTTCGACTCTTCCATCCTTTCACCCGTGTAAGCGTGTAAAGTGTAAAGAAAAAACCGCGTTTTATTAAGACTCTCTCTCTGTTGCAAAGGAATCGTTCTGTTCGTGGAACCGAAGCATAATAAAACTAACTGATAGTTGGCTAGATAAGCGAAACCGCACTTGTTGTCACACCCTTGATTACGGTGCGTTCAGTATTTGCTGGATCTTTCCAATCGCCTGCACTGATAGCAAGTGGACGGTGTCGCAGAGAGCGATTGCGTACTGGCGGTTGCTTTCCGGAAACCGCAACAGCGCGCTAGCGGTGCGCTGAAGAATCGAGTCACGCGCCGCATCCGTCCCACCGTTATCGCCTTCGTCGTCCTCTTCGTCCGCAAAGTCCCTGACGATGGCTAACCGTTCCAGATCGAGGGCGGCCAGCACACGTTGACCGACGTACGGTTGCACGATCATGCGGTACTTGAGCAGGTTGCCCTCAAGATAGCGCCGCTGGCTGTGCATCACGTGTATCAGCGGGTAGGAATCGGACTGGATGCGCTGCAACACATCCAGCGCTGCCTCGGTCGTCACTTCCAGCGCACTAATGCTTGCCCGTTCCTCGTGCGACTGGCGTAACGTACGCTCGACCAGCGACGTTACAGAGGTCACGGGGGTCGGTGGTCGATTGCGGCACTTTTTCAGCGAGAAGCTTTCCGTCTCGTACTGTTCCACGATCGCTACCGGGCCCATCGACACGCGGGACTGATTGCGGTCACCAGGGCGGGCCAGAAAGGAGGGTAGCTTGGGGATGCTGCCCTGGCTCGAGAGCGAAGAGCGCACCGTCTGCTCTTCCTGGTGCAGGGATTCGATCTTTTTAACCGCCACTTGCTCTATTAGTTCGCGTGCTTCCTGCACGGAGCGTTCCACGATTTCGTTCATCGCTTCACGCAGCTTACACACAACGTAAGCCGTTATGAGCTGATCCTGCGGCAAGGGATCGATCGGAATGTCGCGCAGATCGAGCACGAACTGGCTGGCGGTATCGATAATCTGGGTGCTACTGGTCGTGGGACTGATGGCCGTGTGAATGGCGTACGCCGCGTCGATGGCACGCTCGATGCGCTCCTGCTGCGCCATCGCGGCCGCCCTACCGGACCCTCCGCCCGCCTTTGCCAGCACGCTCTTCCTGCACTCCCGCTGCAGGGCTTGCACCAGTGCGGCTTTGCTGCGCCGTCGGTACTTGCTCGTTAGATTTCTCGCTTTGCGCCGCACCAGCTCTTGCTCCAGCTTTTTGTGCTTGCGCTCGTACATCTCCTTCCGATCCTGCACCTTATGCTGCATCTGCGTGAGGAAGGATTCCAAACACTGGCGGCTTTCGTGGCGCTCTTTCAGGTACGCTACGTAGTGCATGCGAAAGTGCTCGATTTGCTGAAAAAAGAAAGAGGCGCCCGTTTACAGTGGTGGAGTTGGCGGTTTGAACACCAGCGCACTAAGTGTACAAACCATTCGGGCTTTGATCTCCTGCCTTCTTCTTTGGTTGCTGAGGAGTCGTCGTTGGAGGGAGGTGTCTCGTTCCCGCAATCGTCGCTTGAGTATTAGGAGTTTTCTACAACAATCTAAGAGATTTAAGGGGGGGAAATCAACTGAAAACTGAATTGAGCTCACCTTTTGCGAAGATCCA
This sequence comes from Anopheles quadriannulatus, assembly GCA_000349065.1. Classification (NCBI taxonomy): domain Eukaryota; kingdom Metazoa; phylum Arthropoda; class Insecta; order Diptera; family Culicidae; genus Anopheles; species Anopheles quadriannulatus. Next base: position 3,568,265 of record KB665732.1, read on the forward strand.
AAAGTTCGTAGTAACGATGTATATTCTTCAAATCACGCTGGTGACCTTCGGCGAGATTTTGTTGCTTTTTCAGCTCACTATTCCTCACAATGTCTGTGATCTGCTGTTTGTACTTTTCAACGGTTTGCTTCCAGCTTTATGGAAATTGATAAAAAGCGTTCCTGAAGAAATTGGATACAAAATGGAAATGCTTTACCTACCCGTCCATTTTCTTGCTATAGATTCCAGCGGCTCGATTACGTCTGATGAACAACTTTTCCTCAAAGTCTGGGACAGTTTCCATGTGCGTTTGTACCTTTGCGTTGTGGTCATTCATTGCCTTATCGCTACCCTGCAAAATCAAGGATTATTTTAGTTGGATGAGCTTAAAAAAGCATCTGATTCCCCAAGCAAACATTTACCAGCTTTTGCAGAAGTCGCTTCAACTGCAATCGATAATGCTGGAAAAGAAAGCTTCGATATTGGTTGAGCTGCCTCAGCGTGCACATAACTCTCTCTTGTTTGTTGATGAGCCCACGGCGCTTCAAATTCTGAAAGAAATTAATGTAAAAAATAACTGAAAATTCGTTTATTGTCCAACAACTCCAACCCCTTTTTTACCTTTTTAAGCGCTTCCGTCCAGAATTCGCGCAAATGCTTATCGTGCAGCTCAAGATAGCTCCGGCGAACCACCCGAAGCTCCGGATCCTGCAGATCAAACCCATGCTCGGGTGGCAATTCCCACACCGGCTGCCCTAGTGCTCCTCGGGAAAGGTCCTTCGCGTGCACTGGGCAGCAACGGTCGGGCAGCTTCGCCGACGGCAACAGATCGGCCCATTGTGGAACGATTTCCCGCGGCAGTGCATCCGGATGCTGTGGAACGAAAGGGGCCAATTTGGATATGGTCGTCGGGCGACGAAGTGAAAGAAATTTGGACATGTTTGCCACGGTGCTCTGTATCTCGTGCGCGCACACACACACACTGTTCAATGATGGCTTCGATGGGAAGGAGTTACGAAAAGGATGCGACGAATTCGATGGTTGATTGATTGGAATTCGAGAAAAGTAGGAAATTGTACATCGCCATGTGGTCGCCTTCTAGCTGGTCACTCTATTTGAATTTAAAATTTTGCATAAGGGGATGCGTTTCTTTTTTATAACGGTATTTTCTCTATTTATTTTTTTATATTTTTTTAAATTTGACTCTTTTTAACCTGTGTTATTGACGTTTAGTAGTAAAAAGTAAAAAAATGTCCACTAGCCCTCCCATGATGCAACCGTTTTGACAGGACTGTCACAAGTGTACACAAAAGCCGCGCGGCAGCTGCAAAAATACGAGCACGCCTGTATGTGTGTGCGTGTGTGTTGGTGTGATTCTGCGTAATTTTCTGCTTCTGGTTTCGGCACCCGCACATACAAAGGGAAAATCAGCAGCTCGTTCGCCCGAAGTGGCAATTTTGGTGGTGCGAATTCGGTCAGTGCAAAAACATCATCGACACCGGCAAGCCGGCCGAAAGCGACAGCGGACCGTGTGGAAATTTCCACCTGATGTTACTTAACAACGTTCTGTGCCGGAGTGCTTCTGCTGCTGCTGCTGCTACGACGACAAGACGGTTTTGTGTGACCGGGAACCGCTCTGCATCACCCTGCCAAAGGACTGTTTTCCTCTGTCTGCCAAACGTCCAGCGTCAGCACAATCTACAACAGTATTTAGCCAAAGGTAAATAGGAGGAGGTGTAAGCGTAAGGCCTAAATTCTCTTCTGCTCCTTCCGGACGAAAGCAAAACCCGGAAGTGCTGCGGGAAGGCACGTCACATTCTCACACATGCGGTTTCGAATGGCATGGTGACCGGGAGAGCTTGCTTTTGTTTAAGTCTATAACGCGACCCATACGACCACACGGAGTGTAACCTTGTGCCAAAATAGGAAGCATACAAACCGCAAAACGGTTCTACCTCGCAGCAAACGGCCTTTCGGTGTCGCGGTTCCATTTACTATCACCCGTAGCTAAATTGTACATTTAAGCCAATTTGTAAGCGTTGTAAGCGTCCGGTGCATACGATTAACACGGAGAGAGGAGGGAACACAGTGAACAGGCAATCATTACGGCGGCTGTGTGAGATTAGAAGAGCTAAGCTTAACGTTAGGAATCGCACGACTAATCATCCAGCAGCAACATTCCTGACCTGTTGTGACTAACTAACCGAACCTTGTGTGCTGCATCATCACCTGGCCTAATACTCCTTCAACATGCTTACACTAACCGTCTTGATTGCAAGGGGTGAGTAATGTCCTTGCAAAACCCCTCTCCGTAGCCCTTCGAACCAGTCGGCTCGCGTAAATGGAATGCCTCTAGTCGTTGTTTTAGTTAGTCGCATATTAAACTTATGATTTGCTTTTTTTTACAGAAACACGCACTGTAGAACATGCCAGAAGCGCACTCACTCACTCACTCTTCTTCCATTGCAATCCGGATTCGCGCACAACACGCCATGTGGCCCTAATAGTAGTTTGTCGAAGGAAGAAAAGCGTACAAAACCAATCCACCCTCTGACGGTGGGCGAAACAATGAACAATGCAAACGCGGCTGCTGCTGCTGCTGCAGTCTGGGAGAGAAAGCCGAACCTACAAAAACATGAACCTTGATTTTAGTCACTCGCTGCTGGCGAGCGAATTTCTTCCATTGGCAAAGCATCACGCCGGCTCCTACACGGCACCCCCTCGGCTCGCTGCCCTCTGGCCGAACTGGTCGTGTGTGCCGTATAAAGAAACATGGGTGCGTTCTTGTTTTAATAACTGCGAATAGTCGCGATGCGTACTATTAATAGATGCGTGCACGTTGCCAACAGCGCTCTGGTTTCGCGAATTGCGGGCAAAATATATGAGACGTACAGTGCGAGGATGGGCCAGATCTGTCTCGGGTGTGAAGGTAACGAAGCCAATTGAACGATGGAAACCTTAACCGCTCCATGAACGCGATGCGATGAATCGCTGGTTCTAAATGCAAATGCGGGGCGTTTCTGCCTTCATTCCTAAAATACTATCTTAGGTGTAGGTCTAAAAATGTATCGATCGGCGGTGCGCTTCAGGACCAACCAAAAAAGCCCATTTAAATTTAACAATTGTGTACGATGTTGTAATTCGCAGTGGATCGAATTTACGTTCGTTTGATGTTAGAACGATGACGTCTAGCAGCGCGGTTTGACAGTGCTCTGCCGTCATTAAGGGTGCCACTACTGGTTGGCCTATATGCGATGCGAATCGAATCGTACACACAAACTCCGACCGGGGCTAATAATACAGAACCCGATCCCCTTTTGCCGTTGGCGCAAGATGTCGTAGCTCGGTTGGCTTAGCTAGTTTTCCGCCATTTCCTCACCACGTGATGATTAATATTCCCTTTTAGATGTGCATGAGGATGCCACATACACAACCAAACCGAGCGGCCTGCTGAGAAAGGAAATTGACGGTCCCCTTAGCAACCGGAGAGTAGCGAGCAAGGCAAAAATCTGGTCGCCGAGGAAAAGTCTGTTTTTGTGCGAAAGATGGCAGCGGAACGATCGACGATCCTCTTGCGCGACCGTTGCGCCTGCGCCCCACGCCACAGTGCCGAACGGGAACGGAATACCCCCCTTTGCGCATGGGCAGAATCCGTTGGGCGAAAACCCCCTGAACCGAAGTAGCGCCCCGAACGTCCCCCGAGTGCCAGGGAATGGGGTTTGAATGAGAATATCTTCTCGTACCCGAACCGTCCCGATCTCAGTCCATATCCATACGCTGCTGGATCAAGAACCCGGGAGGACCGGAGAGCGTATCTACTGCGCCATTTGCAACACTGTACACGCGGTCGCGGACACGTCGACCTTGTCAGCCGGACGACGACGACGACGGTGATTGTGTAAAAATTCCTTAAACGGGGACTTTATTCGTATTAGCTTTCTTTTCCAACGGTCCCCTCCCTCAACCCCGCAACTGATTGCGCCGTCGTTGTGGTGGGTGCCGGAGAAGAAAAATAAGTATTTTTTGTGTGCTTCGCGGGTTGTTTTGCATTTGAGCGACAGAAGAGGATCGCGAGGAAAATTGTGTGAGTCACAGTTGTTTGCTCCTGAGTGGACTGGCCAGATCGCCATTGGTGATAGTAAATAAAGGTCGCGTTATAGTTCGAATTATTGCGTGTTGGAACGGATATCCCATTTCGGAGGGTTTAATTAGTGTGCTAAAGGAGGGTGAAGAAGAAAAGAGTGCAGGAGTGCTGCGTGCTGGTAGGTAGGTTGGTTTGATGGACATTCGCTTGCATTAGTTGCCAGTTTTTTTTGTTGCATGATTGTTTGCTGTATCAATTAATAGTCGATTTGAAGGTGTGTGCTGGCACATTGAACTGTTCGCGTAGACAAAGTATTTAAAGTAGTTTCCCGCGGGAGACCGCTGTAGTAGCTACTTGGACGTGTTATCGGAATCGTTTGCTGTGCAGCATCTGGAACTAATCCATTTGTACGGTTTATTCTCTTGTACCGGCGATATTGAGCAGCATTTTCAAGCCTTAACGGAAAGATGGTAAAGCAAGGACCGCGTCCGCTCGTTATCTGTGGCCCGTCGGGCTCGGGCAAGAGCACACTGCTGAAGAAGCTGTTCAAGGAGTTTCCCGATACGTTCGGCTTCAGGTAAATTAGAAAGCAAACTCATGAGAAAAAGGAAGCTTATCAACTGTTTGCACATTTTAGCGTGTCCCATACCACGCGCAAACCGCGCCCGGGCGAGGAAAATGGCGTACATTATCACTTCGTCTCGGTCGAGGAAATGCAGGGCGCCATCGAGAAGGGCGAGTTTATCGAAACGGCGGTATTTAGTGGCAATATGTACGGAACTAGGTAAGCAATGCTCTTGACACCCGGCGTGTTATTACAAGTAAGACTCTTGGACACGTTGGTTTAACCTCAACATCATCGGCTATTGCGCAGCAAAAAGGCGGTAGAGAACGTACAGCACCAGGGCAAGGTGTGCGTGCTGGACATTGAGATCGAGGGCGTGAAACAGATCCGCAACTCGGACCGGTTAAACCCGCTGCTGGTGTTTGTGAATCCGCCCTCGATCGAGGAGCTGGAGCGCCGATTGCGTGGCCGCCAGACGGAAACGGAGGAAAGCCTGCAGAAGCGGCTCAATACCGCGCGTAAAGAAATTGAGTATGGTAAGTTGCGACGGTGGTGTCACCGCACAGGACCATCCCTCAAAGCAATATGTTTAATTGCTGATTGGGTCGTTGATTTTTAGGCACGGAAGCGGGCAATTTCGATGTGGTGGTGCAGAACAACAACCTGAAGCAGGCGTACGAGGATCTGCGTAACTTCATCGTCCGCGAGCTGGAAACGCAGCAAGGCCAAGGTATCAATGTTAGCTTGAACCGTGTGTTTGACGAGTGAAGTGTCTTGGGACGCTGTTTCGTTCCGACGTTTTATGTGTGCCCCTCTACGATTCCGACAAAGCAACCCTATAATGACCAACCCCTCCCCGGAACATAACCAACTCCCCACCCATCCGTTGTGTGCTGACAACTGACTTGGTTTTTGATGCTTGATCACTACTAACACGCGTGAAATTCAACTTCTTTTTTGCATAAAAGAAAGTGATCTTATAATTGTTTAGTATTGCCGCCATAGCGAAACCCAAACATGACCCCTCCCGACAAACCACACGGTATTGAAACCGGTGCTATATGCTAGCAATTATCAATTTACAAACCTATCGGGCGAAAACCCCCAGATCACCTGTTACCAATGTGCATCTCTCTCTACAATTTTCCAATTCGCTTAAGAATCTAGTTACGTTAGAGTGCAAACGTCCAATAATTGGCAACTTTACAAACACTCCACTAAGAAACGGTACATTTATATACACACCACCCACCAATTACGATTACATACTGCAGGTGTCTGCCAAAGGTGCAGCATTTTCGAGTTGTTTTTTTGACACATTTAAACGCTTGAGTAAGAAGTTTTGAATCGAATCTTTGGTTCATTTTGGATGCATAATAGATACGAAGGAGAAGGCTTTTTTCTTTACAATCAACAAAATACTGGTAACAATGTTAAATGTAGCAAGAGACGAGTTGAAAATCAAAGAAATCGGTAATCAATCGATATGCCAAGCAGGTATACACACCAAGTATAGAAACATAACTAATCAAAAACATAGTAAGGTTAAGGGCATATTGATACACACAGCAGTAAAATTAAGCACATTCCAGTGTCAAAGATATGTATTTTTTCCATAAGAAAGGTGAAACATTTAAAAAGTGTTAGTTAGAGTGACTCTCCTTAGCGCGTAAAGAAAGTTGTGACAAACAAACAAAGATTGTGAAACACATGGAAACGCATTCAAAGCAATCAACAAAGAATCATATCCAAACGAAAAACAACTACGTTTTCCACTACCTTTCTCCAGACGCCGTAAAGTAAAAGAAAAAAAAAACGGTCAAATTATTGCAATGAACGTAAACAAAACATTCCCCGCGTAAAGATGACGGTTGTGTACTACTACGATTATTGGTTAAGGTTTACAGATTGGATTACACAGGAAAATTTAGAACCTAATTGAACCATTTTGCAACCGACACGATGTGAAGTTTGTCGATGGAAGTTTGTGTGTGTGTGTGTGTGTGCTAATACGCGATCCTCTTGTTACCCCACGTCCTTTTGCATGAGTGAATGATGATGTGTACGCAGCTGCGTGCAGCGTGTTTGATAGTTTCAGACGAGCTCTACTAATTTTCGATCTATTTGGAGGAATTCGATTCTCACCGAATGATCAATGGCTGTGCGTGTTGTGGCTAACCCGATTACCGTGTTTGATAAAACGGCTTTTGTTTATTTCAAGAAAAAAACAACCTTCACTAATGAAAATCGTTTTCCGTTTTTCCCCTTACTTCTTTTAGATGTATTTTTTGTCACGTCACTGGTTAGCAACTACAAACCTTTCGAGGTTTAATGCGGCACTTTTGAACACCTTTCGCCAGTGCCGGTGCCCTAATTCTCGACCCCAAGCGGTTTGGATGAGGGGTGAAAAGAAGATTCCTGAAAACAAGTTTTAACTTGTATTTTACTTTCAACCTTTCATTTTCATCACATCTTTTTAACATACAAATGAGCCCGTTTTTGTGTCGATCTTTCATCGAAAGATTGGGAACAATTAGAAGAAGCACTAGCCATGTGAGACGGACTGCATATAGAGCATAGAAAATGATTCCTTTCTCCACAAACACTCAAACAGTCGCGCATTGTAGCGTCGTGCAATTCCAGCTTGTTGTGCTGTTTTCTGTCCCCGCGTGTCGGGTAGAGCGATCGTTGCTTTTTTTTTTCATTAGGTAAACGGAAATGATGTTAGATTTTAAGAATGTAACGGCGCGTTTCTACCCCTCCACCCGCTCGCTACCTGCCACAACAAGTACGCCCCATTTCATCCTAGCTCTGGATGGGAAAGAAAGGCTACCGACCCCATTTCTATCAACGCAAATGCGCAATGCTTTTTATGTGTAGAGTTTTTGTTTTTGTATACTCCCGTCGCCTGTTAGTAATGTCCATTTTTTGTATAAGCAAAGTATACCAACCATAACATATACCGGGTGTTGGACACGATTAATCCTCAATCAAGAAACAGAGTTAGTTTCCAGCGAGATTGGCGTCTGCGCAAATTTCTGTGTAGTTCATTCAACGTATTTGCCAAAAAATAAAAAAGGGAAAATATTAAATTAGAATTCACAAGAGGAAACTCCCAAAAACCAAACAATGTTAGAACCACGATGTTTATAAAACTTACAGCGCTTTAATAGAAGCAAAAGAAGGAAGGGAGAGTATATGAATTGGTTAAAAGAAAGCGTGCCTGCACTACACTGCATCTGTTGTAGCGCAATTTGGTAGATGTATGATGTATACCTCTGTTGTTTAGAATGAGATTAATTGAAATATATAAACACACTAATTCACAAATACAGTGTAGTGTATGAAACCGTAAGGTGTGGAAAAAGCACGATACTTATTGAGAAAGAGCAATTTATTTAATTTTAAGATCTTTGCATTTTCGTTTTACGTTTGCGCCTACCTGCATTTACGGAAAAAGTCCATTTCTTTCATACATTTGTTTATAAGAGGCATAACAACACGTACATTAGTTCAGTTATATCATTTTTATTTTTGAACCGTTTAGAGAAAAACAAAATGTTTGTATAAATTATCATGTAAAAGCGGGAAAATTTTTATTTGATTTTAGCAATACTACATCTTTTTGAATCATTGGTGATTAGAGAAGAACGCCTAAAATATACATCTGTTGTCGTTGTTCAATTGAAACGGTTTGTAAACAAATTAATAAGAATTAGTCAATTCACGACAGCACGAAGAGATATCGTAGTCGATTTGCTCAACAGTTCGGTTTCTGTTTTATTATTATTAACGCTACGCTACACACTGTTACGTTGCATTACAAGGACGTGCAGCACACGGAGCTACCTTAAACATTAAAATATGCTTTTCGTTGCGCACACTCCTTCATCAAATCTTTCGAATCGTCGACTCTTTCTGCTACTTAACACCCCTAGCTGGTTAGCGTTACGAAAAGCGAAAACAATCTTAATACGGCTGCATTTAAGTAAGGAACACGTTCACATTTTGCTTAGCTTTGGCGCAACTTGGTTGCATTCCCTAGTAGTTCCCGATGCCAGTTTTTTGTTCTATTTAGTTTTTTTTGCCATGTGATGCCAAAGAGCGATGAAATGAAGTTTTCTTAAATGTATACGCAATCCTTTGGACACCTGTGACAGTTTGCTACAGCGGACGTCTATCTAGCCTAGAGCTAGAGATGCCGAGCATTCCGGGCTGTCCATATGGACGCGCTTCCATGATGATTATATGGCAACATTACATTTATTGCGTAAGGCATGTTCGTTTATTATTGTTACGTTGATTTACCGGGGGTAAAGTAAAAGTCCTGTTTATAATTTAATGTATTTTTCAGAAGCAAAAAAAGCCATTTACTGCTTTTTGGCTTTTTTTAAACTACTTTCCGAATATGTCTCACCGGGAATACTCTTCTACAAAAAAAAAAAATGAAATACTTCGAGCCCTCTCTCCCTCTACCTCTATCTCTATCGTGGTGGACGATTTATTTTACTTTACTAGTGCCCCCTTATCCATATCCTCGACGACGTTGACTGCTACTGCCCGGGATTGGGGTTGGTTTGTAGCAGAACGGTCGCATCGTGTTGTTCCACTGACCGTCGTTACAGCCGAAGAAGGTGGCCGGTTGCAGATGCGCCGGGACATGGAAACCCTCATTACATGTCACCTGACAGGCGGTTCCGTTAGGCACGGACAGCTCACTGCTAGCGCCACCACCCTCGTTCTCTTTCAGATCACAGGCAAAGCGCCCATTTTCCGGCGGAATATCGAGCTGACAGTCACCCGCCATGTTGGACGCATTGCTATCGGCCGCATAATCGTCGGACACATCTGATTGGGGGAGAAGAGACATGTATTTATTTATGTTTAGAGAGACTGCTGTCTATATTCGCATCTTAAAGTTTAGAGGATACAACATATTGAGAAAGAAAGTTGGCTTCATTCGATCGAAATCTCTTACCATTGAATATACAGTACGGTTCCTCTCCTTCCCACAGTTCATTCTCGCCACATTCGACGTACGAGTTTGGACGACTCAGGTAGCCCCCGCTGCGACAGTGGAACGTGCACCGCGAGCCCCAGATGTTTTCCAGGCTGCAGCTAACCTTGAGGTCACGGTTTTTCGGCTTGTACCGTTTGCACTGCTTCACGATTACACGGTAGCGCAGATCGCACGTCAGCACCGTACTGCCCGTCTGCTTGCTGACCACCTTCGCCATGAAGCTGTAGGGTGGGCCGTTCGAGTGGGGCAGAATGAAGTTCATCCGGGGGCCGAACAGTGTTTCCAGCTCGTACAGTTCCTTGGAAATTGGGCGCCCGTTGCAGGTGGACAGGCATGGTGGTTCAATCAGCACACCGTCCAGGCCTTTGCGAGCGATCGCCGTCCGTTCCGGTGGGCAGCTTATGCAAAGATCACCAACCGTTGTCGACTTTGGGTGCAGTGGTGTGCCATGATTGCGTCTGTAGCCACCAGAGCCACCGCTACCACCTCCACCTCCACCACCACCACCACCACCACCACCAGATACCAAGTGACCGGGAGCCTTAACGCGATGATGGTAACCCTGTGGTGGGCGTCCATTTTTTCGCTTCATTGAGGGAGCGCGATGTCGATTTACCTGGAAGAGATGTGATCGATACGGGCGATAAATCAACTTCCCGTCCTTGAGAAGGTCTCTCAGAACCACCTCACTTACCGTCGAGTCGGCTCTGTTCAGGTACGTTAACGTTCGGTTCTGATCCGGCGCCAGAAATGCATGTGATCCCATCTCGAGCGTTATGGAGCCTTGCTGGAGATTCTTGTACACCATCGGCTGTTGCTGTCTAGTCGATGAAACTCTGCTAGAGGTGGAGGAGCAAGGCGAGATATGGTTAGTCAACCGGGACTAGTTAGTCAAGTGCACGAACAGAGTGTCCCCGTCTTTTTCCCCCACTATACACATTTATCTATAACATTGAAGGCACGCACATGTACAGGCAACAACGGGGCATGAAGGGCATAAACGATTCTACCGCGACAGCTGACTGCTTAGGCGGAATGATTGCGTGATAAGCGTTCGTTTGTACTGCAGATGCAAATCGATAAATCGATACAACTACCGCGCGAACTTCTCCGTCTGGTGTGTCGCGTGTGTCTGACGACTTGTTGAATTTTGCTGTGCTTTTTAATTATTAACTTTGTACAACTTTTTACAGGGAAAATCGTGCCAAATGGGTGGGAGAGGGAGATGAAAACTTGCTTACCGATCGATCGATTTGCTATGGTGTCTATGAGTGCTAGCGGCTACTACTTGATCGCCGGTTCCGCCGGTGTTACTGCGCCCGCTACGAACAACTCCCGTGTGGTGTATGCGACGCGGTCGTATGTTTCGCCGTCTCGACGTGGTGCTGCTGCTACTCCCTCTACCCGGTACGGATGTTGCTAGTGGCGTCGGTCCACTCCATAGCGGCACCACCATACCGTTTGTTTGCGAAGCGGCGGTGCGTTTGGTGAGCGTACTGGCGGTTCTGTTGAAGTGGAAATCGAGCAAGATACTTGGTACCGTCGGTGGGAGGGCTGAACGAGTATGTATGCGTGTGTGTATATGAAAAAAGGAATGGATCTTCTCATGTGTGTGTGTATGCATGTCGATCGAGCTCTCGAGAGGAACATCAAAGGATTCGTCACTAACAAATGGTGGGAAAGAAGACAGTCCGCCATGTGTCAAGTGGCACTATTGGCCATCATCTTAATCTTGTCTCGTTGAAATATGTTTTTAACAGGCGCGTGCATTACAACTGCACAACTGCGCACACACGGTCATATGTGCATATGCGCAATATGTGCGCAAGTATACGCAGATTGAAGGAGTGAAACTGCGTCGCTGGGCGATATGTGGCACTGTGTGGCTTCCTCTTGGAGGAAGGGGTTTTGGATTAATAAGCATCGAGTTACCGTGTTCACGTTCACTTATCTAATCTCACCCGGCGAGGTGCTACAGCGAGTATTTATGTATCCGAGACGATCGTGTCCGGCTCTGGGAGCCTCATAACTCAGCCTGACGGGCAACACTAAACGCTTGCGTTAAAGAGAGATGCGGGCAATATCGTTGCAATAATGCTACTTAATGCATTAAAAAAACACTGTACTGTATGAAGTAAACGGCTTGTATAATTAAGTTAAAGACAGCTTTACATTGTAGCGCATGATAGCGATGATCAGTCGCACACACTGGTTATTGTTTGTTAGTACGCTTGTTAAAACGGGGCGATCCGATGGTCTATTAGGTAGTCGCACTAGCTTTTACAAAGGTAGACAAGTTTAATTATTTTTCGATGAAATTGTATAGTAGGAAATATTATACCAAGAAGAAGAATGACTCAAAAAATGCTAAACTTTGATGAAGGTATGTCAGGTATGTCAGGTCCGTTTTCCAATTTGAAGATGCCCCATATTGGACATTACGAAAGCAATTCCATACCGTTCTCATCCCATCAAGGATGGGTATTTAAAAATAACAATCTCTGTCTGCCGCCAGAAACGATCTCGTTTCAGCTCGTTACCGATCATTCAGAGACGCTAACATCCATTCTTCATTGGTTTCAATTATGATATTAGCAATCTTTATCTCCCACCAACTGTTTTTTTTATTAGCATGCAACTGTGTTAGACACGATCAGGCTGAACAAATAATTCGCTTGCAAATGATAGTAATTACACACCAGACACACCACGCACGCAGACGAAGCAACACTCGGAAACAGGTGGTGTGGTCTGGTTTGGCGATGAATCAGAAGATGAACCGAGTTCGGGGATCTCGGGGCGCGTCTACAGTCGCGTACGCAATGATCTCTAAATGCGCGCAGGACGTGAAGCAGGACGTCAAAACAAAAACAGAAACACGGATAATTGCACCCCTTCTTCCTTTGCACGGGTTTGCGGGAGAAGTTGATCGGTTAATAATTCCCATGCTCCCTCCTCTCATCCCCAAATCATGTTGATGCAGCTTCTGGGCCAATTCCGAAGAGGCGCGGCGCGGTAGAAGTGCATAATTTGGTTTTATTTCCCGCATTTTCTTCGCATCATCATCACGAGGAGGGGAAAATCTTCGTTGGAGGTCCGTTTCCTGAGGGTTCTAGCGTTCTCGGGGTGTAACCAAGTGTATCCGGGCCGCGTTTTGTGGGTCAGCAATGTGGAAATACTATACCGTACATCCAACGTCCTTACTTCCACCCAGTTTTGGCCGTATGCCGCGGTTGTATCATCTGCTCAGCGGCCAGAAGGGCTTGCGGGGCGACACTTGGGGATTTGCAACCGGTATGGCGAATTCTCTTCATCAATCATTCCACCCTTTGCCGACTGACTGGTCGGGGATGATTGACGTTGGCGAAGACTAAATGTTTGTTTACCGCTGGCGGACGGGGAATTAGCACGCAACAGCGCGCCACACAATGTGGAGGAGCCGAAGGAGTGCAAGTGCAACTGCAAGTGGTGTGGGGAGAATGTATGCATTTGGATGTGTTCGTGTGCGTGTGCATGTGGGGGTGGATTATTTGTCATCGGGCAGATAAATTGGTTTATTTAGCGATCAATGTCTAGGATTGATGACTATGCAAATTGAGATGCCGTGGCCTTACTCTGGTGGCTTTGGAGGAGAGTGAGAGTTATCGAGAGACGGCATGTGACTTGGCAAATTATTCGCCATCGTCGGTATTAAGTCTTGTAGTTTCGGATTGTCAATGTCGTTAGGACTTATCGTGTTATGACTGTCCAATTAGGGCAAAGAGCTCAAGAAATGGCGAAAGTATGTAGTGTACACTTAAAAGCATCCGCTGGAACTGGCACTCCACGCCGGAAGTCGTTGATCGATTACGGTTAAAAGAGACAAAATCCTATTTCAATCGACGTGTCTGAGTGCCTGTAATCGGCACACTAATTGACATATCTTCTGCTAATCTAATCGAAGTGCCTTTTTCCATCGCTTGTTCATTTTTGCAGCGACTACACGAGCCCTGTCTGCAGCGTAATAATACCTCGCGGGATGCATAAATTGAAAATGCACATTTATCTTGCACCGAGTTGGCTGCCCGCAGCTGCCCAGAAAGGCAAAAGCAGCAAAGGTATATGTGAAGGCATTTACATGTGCGTGTGAATTGAAAAAGGGAAAAATGGAGTTTTTGTGTGTCTGCCTCTTTTCCATTATTGCAGTTGGCTACTGGTTCCTTGTCCAAGTCCGGTTGTCTGTGCTGAGGCATGCTAAAAGGTGGTACTATTCCACTGATTAGGGTCAGTCGATAAAGATGTTTTACTACCCATTATGTGATCGTTAGCGAGCACAGTAGTTTGCCCTTTCTTCCACATCGGAGTTATTAACACCATGCATTCTTGTTACTAAAAGGGCTCTACAGCACCTTCGTTGCCACCTTCTGATGATTGCGAATTTCCACCCACCAGGGATTAGTACCTTTTGATTGAACTAATAATTCACGCTGGGCGAATTCGCTGCGGTTCCAGCAGTTGTAACGATCGACCCGCTCTATGAAGCTTATTTTATCCGGAAGGCTTAAATGGCAGCCTGTCTGCAAGGGAGTTGGGCTTAGCGTTCGGTTGGTGCAACCGGCTGCCAGTTCGGGCAGTTACAAATGAAACAGAATATAAACGGCTAGATAAATCCAATGGTCAATAGCAATGTCAATTAATTAATTTTTCACCTCTTGTTCCCTCGCGCAGCGTTTTACTTCTGTTCTGTGCTGGATTGCCCCGCCGAACGCTTGAACACGCGTCAAGCCGTCGTCACACAACATTGGCGAATGGAACTCCCGCTAGACTGGACAGGGCTACCCTTGGATCTTGGCACACACGCACACACACACACATACAGGCATTGAGGGGTAAGTGAATTAGAAAATTTACATACTCGCGCCGGTACACTTGTGCGCGCAAGCAAGTAACAGCTTTGATCGTTACGGAGTGGAAGCGACCGCCTGCCCCCGACGGTAGCGAGATTGATCTGTTCTGTCGTTTGGTGTTGTTGTTGTTGTTGCGGAAAGAGTTGCTCGAAGATCGCTGGAGCCACCGGGATGCAATAAGGGGTCGAATGACTTTCGGACGAATCGGTTTTTAAATTGCTAGCGCAGTTTTATTAGGTTATCGGGGGCCGCATTCGAATGTTGATTTGATACAGTGAATGCATTCGTTTTAATTGCAATGCTAATACAGCTGTACTGTAGAGCGATCAATGGAATAAAGCCATATGTTGGTAGAAGCGATAACTTTATTAAGTCACCTTCTGGTCCCCGGAGAATGCCTTAAGGTCTCCACATTAAACCGCGATTGGAAAATTGATACCTCGGAACACAGTTTTATTGGTTGAAATGTTTGAAATAACTCCCCCCGTTTTTTTATTTGCTCAACTGGCATCTTTGGCACCCAATCGAAGCGACAGTTATGATCGCAGGCTTTATTAAAATATGCAACGCTCTATTCAAACGGCAATTCAACCTTCAACCGTCTACCTTCTCTTATCATGCCTGATTCGATTTTAGCACTCCAACAAATGAGATGGGAATGCAAACGCTGACCCTAGATTCGCACGCTCACTTCGTTAGCTATTCTTTTGGAGTCAGTTTTGGCCCTGGTTTTCTCACCAGAAAGGATGGGCTTTGAAAAATGCCTTTTTAAATGGTTTGCTTTTCATCGCCACACGGAGGAAAAAATAGAAACCTTCGCATCTTTGTATTTCTTCCGCACAGTAGGGTGCCTTCAGTTTTGGGCTAAATGAGTGGAACGAAATTGTATTCTGCAGCATCATTATGCAGACAAATAGTGTTGGTGAATGGGGTTTTGCATGTGTGCAGGCGCTACCTGTGTCCTGCCAGAGCGCCGCTGAGTCGAGTGAGTCTTTAATCCTATTAGCAGCAGAGCAGATGCAAATTGACGTGGTCTATAGCAGTTTGGGTTTGTGGTGCTCCACTCTCTCAGCAGGTTATTATCACCCACAGCCAGAGACCTCCAGCACCTTGTTTTTATCGATCGCGTTATGCACCATGGGGCGAGATTTTTCACCAACGCCAGTCTGTTTATTAATTAAGCAATCTTTAAAAGGCGTCTGGAGGCGAGTGGACATTGCAACAAAAACGCAAATGTGTGGCTTGAAAAGACCCAATATGGGATTATTAATTCAGGGGAAAACAGGGGAAAAAGAGGCATATTATTAACGTAGCACAACGGCCGAACAAACAGGAAAATGATCTCGTTCGGAAACTAATGTGTAACAAAACCAAATTCTTTGGAGTTGATACTAAGCTGCGAGCAAAACTTGTGAAGAGTAGCGAGAGAGAGCGCGCACCTTCTGGACCTCCTGGGGTTATACGACTTATGCATGCTTGTTCGAACATTCTGCCCCGCTGTGCCCGTTTAACCATTAGGTGGTTGGCAATAGCGTTAGTCGCTACCAAAACGCTCGCTCGTTTGGATCTTCCATATGGGACACCTCATTAAAAATTTGCTCCAAGGTTTTTCGGGTTTTGAGGACCGTAATATGATGCGGGTTGGAGCTGTGTGTCCGCCAAATACTGGAGACTCCTAGCGTGCACTTGCTCATAAATCAAACAAAATAGTTGTGCGTTCTCGTGCTGAAACACAGGGATCGTAGCAACTGCATGCCATTCGCAAATCCTGTTCGATTCGGTCGGTCGTCGTCGTCGTCGTCGTCGTAATACTGCACCCGTTTGCGAGCGTCATGATTAAAAGCGTTTGATAAGAGAGAAGGCATGCATACAGCCGCTATAAAAGATGCAGATCGACTAACGTTGAAGACACACACACACACTAACACACGCACAAGTTTGTATACAAGATGCAGCAGCAGCAGGAAAAAAAAACTCTAAAGCAAACCTGTTAGTTGTTCCATCGGATGCAATCGATGCAGTTGGCTCGATACTGTAACTTCTCTGGTGGCCCATTGCGGCAGGTAGCGAGGCTGTGCGAACATGAAAAGAAAGAGGGAGAGAGAGAGAGAAAGAAGGGAAATTATATAAAAAAGTGACAAAATACTAACAAAATAAAAATCCTATTACCCATGTTTTCGTTTACGGTGTAAAAAACGGAGGAAAAATTAATCCAAAACACCACCCTTGATTGGGAAGAGAAATTTCACACACCAGCGCCTCTCGGGTCAATTATTAATGACGCGTCGGTTGTGTTATTTAGCTTATACGGTCAATTATTTATGATTTGTACACGCTTGGCGGCGGGCAAAGTTTGGTATTATAAATCAGCCGCCAAAATTGCATTCCATTCGCCAACGAAAAGGAGCTCGGGAACGAACCACAACCGCAACGGAGCGATCCTGTAAGACACTGTGGCGGCATCGTGAGGGCAAAAATCTTGACTAATGTGGCATAAGCGAACGAGAACAGATGTGATCATTAGCTTGCAAACATGTATCCTACTTGTCAGGGTGCTTTGGCGCTTTTGAATCATCATTAAAATTAAGTTTAACATGAACACACAAGAGTTGGGGTTTGGAAGGCATTGAATGATCGTTAAAAGCCAGCATTACATTGTACCACTTCCAGAGACTACAAGAAACATAAATAATACGCCCCCAGGGTTTCAGGGTGTAAGTTTATTCAAATTGAGCGTTGTAATCGCATCGTAATTGAAAGACGGTAACACTGTCGTAAGCAACAAACGGGCTCACAAGTCGCTTGCCAAGCGTGATCATACCTCCAGAACGCAGTCAATCGACCGATCCGATGCTTCTTGCCGATAAGGTAGCAATCAGGCTAAGAAGCTGTCAACAAATTGAATAATTATCGGTGACATTAATCTTTTCGACCCGCCGGCACTCGCGCACTGTTGCGCGGTGCCCCTTCGGTGTGATCTTTCCATCTAATGGTAGATAGTTTCTTCACGCCGGCTAATGTCACACCTTCATAAATCAAGGTATGATTATCTGCGCTAGAGGATCGCTGGAGCATATTTATATGCATGAGGCATTTTTAAAGCGTCATAATGCTCCACAAAAAACGTCTCTGATGGAGCAAAATCAGGAGTTTTTTTTTTGCTGCACACCACAAAAGAAAGATAAAAGACACGCTTCGATTGTTTCGAGACAAGTTTCTGGGCGAAAAGAAGGGGATCAAAACGAAAGATAAGTAATGAAGTGCATTTTCTGCAACTGATGTGCAGTTTTGGACGTTCCACGTCCACGGTTAATTAAGCTGATAGGAGTTTATTGAAAGGTTTGATCGCGATCGTTGCATCACGATGCGGGTTTTTTTTGGAGCTACTGTTGTTGATTCAGGAAAGAACGTTAGAAGGACCATCTCGTTAGCGCCATCGTTGCGCGAGAATCGATAATGGAACTGGAGATTTAAGAGCTTTTAAGAGTTTTTGGAACAGGGATCCCAACGCAGAATGATCCGGCTTGTTATTCTCGTTCTGCTGTTGTGGAGAACAACAAGGGAAAGAGAATGTCCTGAAGGGGTTATGGCAAAGTACCATCCGAAAAAGGAAGGGCGATAAATAATACGCTTCCAAATGTAGCACATTGACCGATTTTAATGCAGAAAGAGAGACCGGTTCTTTGACCACTCTCTGGATGGGATCCACTTGTTCTTGCCTGTGTATTTGTGCCTTTCAGGTGCATTCATTGATCATTGGTCTTCGTTTTTGGATTCTAAGGATCCTTATTGATCGATCATGATAACTTCTTAGACCGTAACTAAATACTAGAAAACTTTTTCAATGAGCATACGATCCTCACTGGATTGGTAGGCTTGGAGCTGGTGCATCTATCAGCTAGATCACCTGATCCACCCCTCTCGGAAAGCATTGAACTCGTAGGTGTATCAATGAAACTAACCATGCAAATTCCATCATTGGCAATGAACTATTTTTAGGTCTTCCTGTACCATGTGGAGGATCCGATTTCTTACGGTGGAGAAATGATGCACGTCACCACACCCCGCTTCTTGACGTCAGCTCGGTCCGATAGTTTGAAGTGAAACGGAAGCCGTGTGCGATCGTTCGCAAATTCTATTTGTTTATCAATCCCCCAGTGGGGAATTTGAAGAATGTGGAAAATGTCGAGGATATTTTATTTCGTTGCAGGAATTTATAGGAATTTGCAAACCATTATTGAGGGGAGACATTGCACAGATGCAATGATGTGACGAAAGCACATACAATTTCGAGATGTAGAACAAGATGATGACATCTACCAGAAAGTAACTGATAGTAACAGCAATACCCTGCCCGAAACGCACACATAATCTGTACGCTGTCGTCGCTAATTAATTCTTTCCCAAACGGTGACGATCCATTTCGGACGACGATCTCGGCCGCGAACCTTGAAGATCGTCTGTTGCTACCAGCAACTAATAGCACCGGGCAGTTATGAAGTGTTCACGCAGTATGGTCGACAGCCTGTAATCATCTGGTAGCTCCCCGGGCCACTAATTGGACGCTGCGTTCAAGACTGTGTCTGTTTTTGCCTGTTTGGTTCAGCAAAAAGTTCAACATGTCTGGTATGGCTTGTCTATAAGAAAAAGACGCCATCATTTTGAGGTACATCAGCTCCCAGTTGATACAACTTGATGTTGTGTGGTTTACCGATCCTGATGCACCACCTTCGCGACAGGCGTAATGTACGCAGAATGACTTTGCGAAGGGAAAAACGGGCACCCGACTCAACTAGAGCGTCAAACCGTTTTTGGCAACCTGTCAAGACGTTCATTAGACGCACGTACCCAGCGTATCTGCATCTGCAACACAATATGTCATTTAATGTCCCGCTTTTTATTTGCTATAACCCTTTCTGACCTCTAACTACGCATACTGCATTCTGTAACGATTTAGCCCTGTCATCACCACCATCAACTTCGTTCGGGGCGTCTACTCCAAATGAGTATGTGGCGCCCCTCCTGGAACACGGAACAGGGGGATGGTAATTGGGATCTTTTGTGGTGTGTAAAGGCTTACAATTTCTGCACTCAACTCTGCCCGCCTAATTGAGGCTGTTCCGATCTGCAGCGATAGTTTGCAGATAGTTTCTGCTAGTTACAGGGTATGCTAATACATAGCAGCCAGTGGTCAGTGACGTGGCACAATTGAATCCCGAAGGCGATGCGATGCGTGTGGGCTGTAAATACTGCCCAAGCGAAGGGTCCTCGTGGTTCAATCCAATCGAAGGTGGTTATGACCCGTTGATGGTGATTGCGCGTACGCAGTGCAGCGTGCACGGCTGCCCCGTTTGACAGTTGACACGAGTTGACTTACGACGCCAATGAACTGCTCGACTCTTGATGCTCTTCTAGGGACGCAAGCCGCAGTATAACGAGAGCACTTTTCTCACTTTCCAGTGCCAATTGGAGGTCAAGATATCTTGGCGACGGCAATGCACGGCTTCATCACTACGTCCGCTGTTGACGAAGTGCACTTTTCACACTCCATTAAAACAGGACGTGAAGGATATTATGGATATTATGTTGTGGTTCCTGTGCAAAACCGCGCGCCGACAGCACACGCGCAGTTGGTTGTTTACTGAGCCGTTTTACATTTTATTGCTCTTCGTAGACTTACCTTTGCTCTACCTCTCTACATTCAATATTGGTTTTACGAGCCCCGGTGTGTGTGTGTGTCTGTGTTTGCGATACCGACGAAGGAATTGGCCTTCGGTGTATGATTTATGGGCCCCTTTTTCACACGGAGCGTTTGTTGTGCAAAAACTGTCTTGATGTTTGCGTTTGTTTTCCAGGGATCGGCGCAGCCCGGCTCGGTCGCGGGACCGTTTAATATAGGTTTCGCTGGGTGGCGGCGGTGGTTTGCAGCTACCATTCGGGGACCGTATTCCCCCGTGTGCGCTGCATCTCGCCGCAAGCTCGCAGCGGGTGGTGAATTAGTTTTTCTACCTTTCGAAGCACATTATAACCTTTCGGGGGGTGTAAGTTTAAACAAATCCTCTTTAACGCTTCTCGGCGCTCAGGCGCTCAGGCTTTATCGATTCCAACAGAATTTGCAAGCAAAAAGTCAATTGTGCTCCAACGGTAAAGGCATAAATCTATTAGCAACCGATACCGGAGCAATCAAAACTTTTCAACGACGGAGACCACGAGAGCACGCTGTGGGTGTGTGCAAAAGATTAAAAGCCAATTTTTCTTGATTTTTCACGGGTTTGAAAACTATTAAGAACAAAGAGGTAAAGGCCGTTATCTTTATTGTTTTTCTGCGTTTTTTTTGCATTTTGCTCTCCATGTGTGGTGGTTGGTGCAGAGTTTTGTGTGGCGGCAATGTCTTTATTTATGATGCGGGGAACGCTATGGAAGTACTTGATTTATTGGCACAGTTTGTGCCAATGCCGCTTGTGTGTTTTGTTAGGCGGGGAATACATTTGCAAGAAAAATTGTGTTTTTTCAATTTGTTTTACACTCTGATTTGTGTAATGGGTTTTTTTGGAGCACAAAATACGCGACTAAAAGCATTTCCTGGGATCAGTGAGGATATGGAACGATCATCGTATCCCTATGCCGTCAGAACGGTGATCGTATCCTGCGTGTGAAAGTAAATTTACGCTTGTTTATATAAAAATCTGATTTCAGAAGATTTCCGCCGGCCACTCGGTAATGAACGGCCTGTCTGGAAGCAGATGTCTGTCCACGCTTTGACCAGAACACGCATGAATGATCAGCCTGCCAATTCATGCCACACTGATGCCGATTTAGTAAATAAAACTTTCACCAAACCCATTAGCGATTAGTATTTTTAGCCGCATTGGCTGGGCGGGGAATTAATTGGTGCGGGTCTGCCGAATGATATGACATCTTGCGGTCACGTTAGGCACATTGCGCCGGGCCAGGGCCCAGAAATCACACATCCAAACCCACATGCACAACCCGCGAAACAAATGGTCCAACACCTTAAAAACTTCATCACGTCGCTATCGCATCGTTGTTAGACGCCGGGTTAGGCGAATGATGGATGGTATGTTTTGACGATTTGCGCTCGGCGGTTAATCTTACATATTGCCGCTACGATCGGAGGCGGAGGCTAGAGTGTAATGTTTCCCACCGCTTTGCAGTAGCTGGGCAGCAGGGAAGGCAGATAAAATCTCCGTCAGTCAGTTAAGTGAGAGAACGAGAGAACGCGGTTTTGTTAGCAGACGTCACGGTGTCTCGGTCTGGGACCGCGGGGCAGTAGCGAGAAGGACATTAATTCATCCGATGGATGAGTTCACTCGAGCAGAGTTTTGTTTTGGTCGTCTCATCTCGCGTAAGCGTGAGAGAAATACAGGAAAAGATAAAAAGAAGCGCGCGTATCGACAGTCCGCCGCGCTAGTTTGACTGCGAAATGAGTTACACTTATTTATACGCTTGTTTTAAACTGTTCACACCGTTTTTTTGTGTGTGCAGCTTGTTGTACAGATCGTTAGGCGACAGAAATGACTTCAACATGGTGTTTTTTCGTCCTCAAAAATGCACCCCCAGAAAAAAAACGCTTAACTAAATGTCAATCCCAACAGTTAGGAAGAAATAATGGAATTTGGTTTTTGGTCTTTGCGAGGACATCGAATGGCAATGGTCAGCGCGCGTTGTAAATCAATTGCAACCCCGTGGAATGTTGTTTGTTTTCTACTTGCAGGACTTGTCATTCCGTGTGCATCAAAATTGCAGCTCAAAGTGAATTATTTCTTTGCCTGTTTGTTTGGCCTTTTGCGGTTGGCTTTGCAAATGATTAATATGCAATTCGCAGTGTGTGAAATGTGGATTTGCAATACCCGAAATGAGCTGCTCAGTTTACCGTAAAAATGTGATTAATGGCACTGAACGGGTAGATACAACCGTTTTGTTGGCAAAAGGTTCCCGTGTCATTGCGAAGCGAATTAGTAGCGTGTAAAATTTGCATCACTTTTTATTGCTATTATATGGACCGAATGTCCGAATAGCCGTGCGCTTAAGTGTATTTATGAAGCGTTTCCACTATAAATAGATATTCCTTAAAACGGGCGAGTAGTGCATTGCAGAATAGAAATGGGATGGAAGCGACGGCACAGCCACTAAACCGTTTGCAGTAAATATTTATCTATCAAAATGGTTCCATACCGTCACAAGTACCAGACGCGTCTGACGAGAGTTTGATTTGATCCATGTGATTAGTTTTGTTTTATTGCAAACCAAGCAGCAATGGGAAAGAACAGGGGGAAACAAGGGAAAGGAGAATAAATATTTGTTCTACTGCTGATC
This sequence comes from Anopheles quadriannulatus, assembly GCA_000349065.1. NCBI lineage: Eukaryota > Metazoa > Arthropoda > Insecta > Diptera > Culicidae > Anopheles > Anopheles quadriannulatus. The sequence goes on from KB665732.1 coordinate 3,591,136, forward strand.
TCTGGCGGCGACCTTGAGCTCGGTATGTTTGCTGCGGTTCACTAGTGCACGAAAAATCTGCAAGCAATTGTGGACGATCGAACTCTCCCCCGGCTGTGCTGCAGATGTGTCTTCGATCGATCGCGCTTGAAGCTGTGCGGTTTTAGACGTTTGTGGTAGCAGCGCTTGTCGTAACGCAAATTGTTTGATCGATGGACTGGATCGATCAAATTGCTCAATAAATTCGACACCATACTGTCACCGGATGTGATCGTGCAGCAGTTGATCGTGCTGTCCCCGTTCGTTGGGCGAACAAGCAAGAGAAGTCGAGGCTGTGGTTTTGCACGGTTGAAGATTGATGTAGATGCGTGCAGACATCGGAATTGACATGTGTCGCACGTGCCGTTTTATCATAATTTAATAGCATTACAGTTGGGAACTTTTTTTTGCGTACTCTGATTAGATATAACACATCTCCCGATAAAGGTTGAAATGATGAGCAGCAAACACGTGCATACGTTTTATCTTGCTTCTCTCGCTCGCGGCAAACGTTTCACATTACGGAACACTATTCTCGCCATTCCCGAAGCCGTAATCCAAGATAAGTAGACGCTCTATCGCTCTAGCACAAACATTGGCACCACTGGTCGGCTGGTGCCTGCTCACTATCGGCAGGCAGCGGATAGAGGAACTTGTTAGAAAGGGAAAGAAATTTTTGCTAAATAAACACCATCACCCAGCGGGTGGAGACGGTGATGTGCGTTCTTGTTTGTTTGCATTCGTTTGCAGCACACACACGCAAACACACAGAAAAAAAAGAAGGGTTAGCAAAAGTACTTGAGGGTGGGTGAAATTTTCTCCCTTCCCGCATTCAGTTTTGATTGGCATTCCTCGCTCGCAGCAGAATAGTTTATTTGGTTTCCCTTTTCGGGGCGGAAAGTGTGGGAAGAGGGAGCGTGGCTGGTTTTGTTTCACAGCTGGTACTTAAGCGATCTGCTAAATGCATCGTTAGCCACGATTGACGTAAGATCGAGACCGAGGACCGAGCGTTGGGATGATGGGGTGCGCTATTTAAAGCTCTGCTATCCCGGTGGACAACAAATGGCGTTCAATTACCGTGGGTATGGATGCTTTATCGTACTATCAACATATGCAACCTTCAGTTGGAGTGAGACCCGTACCAAATCTGCATACCGGGAAGGGTGTGGAATTGAGTGGAGTGCCAGAGTTCTTCAGACGTAAAGATTGAGTTCTCGCGCACACACCATTCCTAATGATAGCGCATTAAAAAGTCATCCATCTCCGTTTTCCAATTTCCTCTTCTGTGGGACGGGAGTCTATTGTACTTGCGCGTTTTCTACTAGCAAGCGACATTGATGCATCAATTCGTCCTGACCTGTAGGAAGAGCCACGTCAGAGCCTTTTGGAATAGAGACGTCCGTGTGCACTGTCAACTGTCAACTGGCCTCGAACTGGCTGGTCATGTGTAGAACAATCCAACTAGTTGCTGCTGCTGCTGCTGCTGCTACTGCAACTAACTAGCAGCACGTCTGTGCTGCTGCTGCAACCCGCTCTGCACACGCTGATGGTGATTGATGGCGGTCAGTTAAGTGAATCTAATTTCCTCGACCCGGGCGACAGCGCGTACTCGCGACACGTACTAATTAAACTACTAGGTCCTGTTTGTTTTGTACACACGACACGGGAAAAATCTTTTTGTGTGTCCGGTTTTGCTATACCTCTATGCCGACGAGAGTGTGCATCCAGACCGTTTGCTGGCCGTGATCTATCGTTGCACCATGATCGGTCCGGCGTATTGTACGATGACATCTTGATATGCTTAATAGATGATTAGGTCGACATGGGAACAATGTTTGCGGGCAATGTTGAATGGTTGACACGAGCTAAATGGGGCTGCACTTGAAACAGGGGGTAGTGTGTATGATTGACGAACGCCATGAAGGTATCTAACGATCTGTGTGATTAGGTTCGAATGGGAATTGTAATGGATATTTATTCTAGTTGTAAACCTTGTTGACGTAACGTGTGGGGACTTGCTGGTTGGCATTGGCGCACGTATCGTTGGGAGTGGAATCCGAATGCAAACATGGGAAATGCATTTAATTTGTAGAACGACAACATTGGATTTTATTGTAAAATATTGGCTACGTTCTGTGAAGCTGTCCAAAGGACCTGTTTCTGAAAATACGCATATTTCAACATATCTTGCTCATTATATCAGGTTCAAGCTCATTATACTGAGAAGAAACAAAAGATCCCCAACGATCGTGTGCAATAAACACCCAGCAGCGAATGCTAAGATAAGCTCGCCAAACGGGAAACCAACCAAACCATAGCCGATGCACATAAACAACTCATTCTACCCTGGTGTTCTGTGTGACTAAATTGCGACACAATACTGCTCAAACACTACTCAGGCTCGCCTCGGTCTCGGAGGCGACCCTTTCAGGCGGCTTTTTTTTACTCAGTTCTGTCGCGTGCGAAAACGGCAGACCAAAACGTACGTAGCGCCACACTTGTTTGTTGCCGCAACAGAGCCGGGGGACGATCAAGTAAGCCTTTGCATCGCCGAGCCAGACACCCGCACCAACGAACCCGGGCGACGGGCGTAATGACGGGCGAAATTATGATTCAATCATGGGCGTACATAAAATCGTTGCAATCGTTGAATTTTAATTGACTGTCATATCGGAACATGTCATCTTGAGAGGAGTGTGTACTAACCAGGGCGAAGCAGAGCAGCTTCGAAGAGGAGCAGTAGAGTAGTAAGAGTAGTGGTAGTAATTTAGTCACAGCAGGGTATCGAGTTGACCCACTACTACAGCGTCCCGTGTGTCCAGTGTCGTCGTCTACGAGTGAAGTGAGCCATTCTGTGCTGCATCCGGGACGTGCCACGGAGTTGCGTACAGCCGTACGGCGGCACACCTCTACTGTGCGAGGGACAGAGAAGATAGTGCAAATAAGATAGGGAAGATTTATTGAATCGAGGTTGTTTTGGTTTGGGACGGGCTGTTAGTTAGACGCCGCAAGTGTTTGACGCCCTCACCAGTATCCCCAGGCAGACTGGTCTCCGTCATGTCTGCTCGTCCGCCTGTGGGTCATTGGAGGTTAATGGAGTGTGATTTTAGAGTTGACAGTTCCCAAAACTCTGTGTCCACCCACGCCAAGGATGCGGCTGGACGGGCGAGCTATTGGGCATCGCGCACTCTGTTCAATGAGGTTAATTTGGTCAGCTTTCGGTAGACGGGACGCCTATTGGGTCGGACAAGTGATGCTCCGATCAGCTAAACGGTAGACAAGGTAAACAGTTGTAAAGAAAAATGCACCTCGTTTTGCGTCCTTCCGGATACAGTTCAGTTCTATTTGTGAGCTAATATATTTAACACTCTTTACTGACACGGACAAGATCAATGATCCTTCCGCGGGATAAGAAATGTTTGCTTACGCCTTTTGGCAATTTGTTCGCGTTTTATGCCTGCAAAAAATGGGCGAAAACAAGCACGAAGCGTTCTTCACGCGCGAATTCCAAATATTTTAAAAGGAAGCATTTGTTAAAAATAGCTCCTGCTTCTCACGTCGATCGCAAAAGTAAAACGCCCAAAAAAAGAAATGAGTAATTAGCTAACCCGGGGTGTGTGTGTAGGTGAGTCGAAGTGACGATCGGCAGTCTCTGTGTAGTTAGCCCGGCCCGGCCGTCTATCAAAGTTGATGCGCATCTTCCCGTTGGCTAAAGCGAATTTTGCTGCCATCCCGGGTATTTACTCCTTTCCTGTGGTGTGTTGAAAGATTTCCCAGGGAGGAAAGTTAATCATTCGGGATGCAAACGATTTCCCCTTCAAAACCTCATACACCAACCCCCGTGTACGTGTACAAAGTGGCACTTCAAGCTTGAAGACCTTGGAACCTCCCAATAGTTGCAGCACGTGTTCCGAGTGCGGGTTTGTTATGACTTTCTTGCGTGGGACAACAACGGCAACGGTAACGAACTAGAGATTTTACGAGCTTTTTGGGTTATTTTAGAAACCTATCCTAACCAATCCACACCGGTACATCACACCACCACCGGTGAAACGGTTTACGTTACGAAGCGCAAAAGATGATGAGCGCGATCCGCCTCTTGGAAATATGGAGGTCTACCTTCCCATTGACACCTCATTTAAATGCGAGCGTCTTTTTCACGTTTGCGCTTGGTTGCTATGTTGGGACAGTAAAAAACTGGACGATCATCATCGATCGGGGATCGAAGTTCGATCGACATTGGAGTGCGCGTCTGTCAGATATCAGTTTCAGTGGGTTCAGTGGTTCGCATCTAATCGCGTCCGTCTATCGAAAGCCATTTTTTCGTCCCCTCTCTCTCTATTCGAGCCACTCTTTCTCACTGTGGACACATCCCGACATTGATCGAAATGAATTTGATTATGGTCGGTTGGAGGGCAAAAGCGATAGCGCACGTTAGTTAGCGTTTGCATAATAAAACGATTTAATTTAACCAAAGGCCATTGAGATGATAATTTAATTACATTTTTTTTTGTATCTCCGTACGGAACTTGCGGCGGCATTCGCGTGGCTTCACATTTATATAATTATTATAAATGTTTTCGGTCTTTTGTGGCCGGAATCGTTGTGACGACTAATGAAGTTTACATCGCTTGTTTGGTGTCTTTCCGTTCGTCTAATGTGTTGGGATGTTTTCTAGCAATATTTATCCGTACGCTGAGATGATGTTGGGCAAATATTTAGAAAATAATTTACCCGTTCGCTCGATTCTATTCTCCATGTGTTTCCAATATCCGCACGTCGGTTGAAGCAAAGCGGTACCGGCGAACGACGACGGTACATTAGCACCGGCAATTTGCACCGTGAAAGTACTTAGCTTTCTGAAGTAGGCGCTAAAATTAATACGCTGTTGACAAAGCCACTTGTAGACTTATGGCAGGGAGAGAGCTCTTGAGTTGATGGCGTGAAATGGGCACTTTAGCGGTGCGAACAGTGTGGAATGTCCAGAAAGAAAGCAAAAAAAAAATGGTTGTAAAAACGGCTACTTAATGGTACACATTATCGAGAGTGTCAATGTGAAACATCGAACTCGATCGTACGTGTTGTCGCACTTGTTTGTAAAGGTGTATTTGCAATCCGCGAATACTTTGTAGTCTTGTTGGGGTATCGTTTTTAACGTATAAACTATGAAGAAGCTGTGAATATACAGTACAGGAAGAGGTAATAAAGCGGAGGAAAAAGGCATCATAACATAAGGTCATCCTTTAACGAGGAACAAAAGAGCGGTTCGAATTTCTCCCTTAACTTCATTGTTATCAATCATGCTCGTTATGAGCGGAGGTACTGTACAAAGGCGTGACACGGGCATTGGGAGCACTTGGTACTTGTGCTAAATATTCTACTTGACCTGAAGCCCTGCCCTACCGTCCCAGAATGCAGCAAAGGGGACCCGGCTGACACCAGCAAAACAATATGTTCATCAAGAGCGAGCACATTATCGCATTTGGAGAAGCCAACGGGGGGGGATCTACTGGACGATCTACATCTACGTTCGCGTGATCGTACCCAAGCGTCCACATAGCCTGAAGAATGCAATTAAATTTCAATTTCTCTCCAACTTTCGCAAACTGCTTCGTCGTCGTGGTCTGAGGTTTCGCAGCTCTCTTCCAAAGTGCTGCCCCCAAGATACGGTGCGTTGGGCTGGGGCTCATCATCAGGCCGGTAAATGCATGCGTGAGTAATGGTCAGTCATTTGTCAGAGCGCAGAGTTACTCACGGGAGTTGTACATCCAGTAGGATAGAGCAGAGCTGGGAGCTGGAAGGAAAAAAATGAAGCCATCCATTTCTACAGCCACCTTTCCGTGCAATAAAACATGGCTAAATGATACACTCCCCACTCATGCGCACGAGAAGAGTGTCTTTGGGACATATCTCACCCCGAAGCGTTCGTCACGTGCGGATCCTGATCATATTACGGTAATTTATGTGGTTGGCTTAAGAAGTGATTACTTCCATTAAACGCCCACCAGGTAATAACGGGTTTACAAATTAACGTGAAATAAATTAGAAATCCTTGCAAGCGAATAGATGGCTGCGAGCGATCGTGCTATAACGCATTCTAACCTCGCGGTAGTGCTAGTACCAGCCTACTGCGGTAGATTGACAGTAAGCGTCAGCCGACAGATGGCGCGGGAGAATGTTTATCTTTCGGCAAAACCCTTGTCTCCATGTATTATGACTTACCTGTCAGAACGAACAGCACGGTCAGCGTCGAGAGCACGATCATTTGTCGCCCGGTTGACAAATGGTACCGTGGAGCGTGACGGCGACAGGCGGCAATCCGTCCGTCAGCAGCACCGCCGCCACCGTGTTCACTCCATCGCGGGCCCCATTTGTGCGGGGCGTTCGTTGACATTTTTTTGTCCACCGCTCAGCTATTTGAAGATTGCAACACGCCGCTACACACTATTGCCTGGGAAAGATCCGATTTTCTCACCCACCGATTAGCACGTGCTTAATCTTGCGAGTGGAAGGAAATTGTCCGCCTTCCGGTTCTTCACTCACTTCGGGCTATGTCGGGGCACACTTTACGCGTTTACACTGAAAGGATTGAATTCTGAAGGAGAAGGAAAGAGAGATTCGTCTAGTGTTTGGCGCTTGAGGTTGGTAGGTGTTGATTGTTTGGTTCCGTTGAGAATTGTAATTTGCTGACACCGCACACAACACCGACAAAACGGAACAAAGCTGATTCCGGGTGCTGATGTCACTGAATTTTAGTTTGGCCGCACGCGTGTCACTCTTTTAGCGTTGGTGATCGTGATCTTAAAAACACGGGAAGAGCGCGGTGCAGCGCCACTTTCTTTCACGCGTCTCTTGCTGTTGGGCGTTGTAACTCTTGCTCCTTATGCCCTTATGTGTACAGGGGCGGGTTGCTGGTGCTTTGTTAATTGTCATCCGTTATGATTTATGTCCGGCTTGTACGGTTTCGGCACTTTGCAGTGGCGTTGTACCTCACGATCACGTCTTTGTGTCATTTGTTTTCAAACATGAAACCATTAGGCCACGCATCCAGACGAATAAAGCGACACTCATTAACTCTTGAGCGAGCGAGTGGAGTGGATTATTTTAATCCTGCCTGTCCCGTGGGGGACACATCTTTTCCATCCCAAGCAAAAGACAACGCAATCCCTAACCTCACGAGAGACATACCAACAACAACAAAAAAAGAAACAAATAGGCAAATAGTACAATCTTTCCCCGTTTCGCCACGCCAAATGACGAATGATGGGCCAACAGAATGGCCTGCGTGATCGTGTATGCAAATCATCTCCCGCGGCACGCATACGGTGATAAATTATGTTTACAAGCCACACTCACCACACACCACTGTATGTAAATCTCGATCGATCGGTCGGTCGGTCGGTCGGTCGAGAATCGCGCGCCGGAGCTAAAGCTCCACCGAAAGGCGGCAGCCACGCATCCCTTACCTAATTATAACATTCCACGCAGCTAGCAGCGCGGCATCGGCAGTGAAACAATACGGCACCGCCGACTGGTCGGCCGGCGTGGTTTTGAGGCCGTGGCGTGGGAAAAGATGCCGCCGCTCCGAAAACGGAAAGCGATTTTTTTTTGGTCTGTGGTTTCGGGAGAGTAGTGTAGTTAGGCGCGTGTCTGCCAGTTGCCATGGCCGGGCATGACAAATAGCGAAATAATCTAATCACCCCTACCCGGGCTGGCTGGCCCTGGTGTAGGTCCGGTGTGCCGAAAGTACTGAACATTTGTCAACATTTTCGGAAAACAGCTTTTACGGTGGCGGTGTCTTTTTTGTGCGTCTTGTCGCGAGGATCGCGTGCGTGTGCGAATACGTGCGATGTTCTAAAAATGGTTGTAAGCTTTGGGCATGCAGGCTGCTTCCAATTTCTTTAATTTGTAAGTCATGCAGAATTAATGTCTTTTTAATTCTTGACTACATCTAGAGCTAACACCAATTATTGACCATAAAAGAAGCATGGTGTTTGAGGGTTAAGAATTTCTAGCAAACAACAACTGGTAGAAAAGAATGCGCCATGCGCCGATCTTTGCTTGCCGATCACGTCCAGAAGATCGTGCATTCTGTTATGACCCATCCATACTGAGTGTTGCATCGATATGAAGTGGATTAAATTGTACAATTGGCAACATTTATCAATCCTGGAAGCAACTCGTGGTCTTTATTTCTTATAAAACAACACCGGGAATTCTGTAGATGTTGGTAGATGTTGGTAACAAGGTACATTGGAAGACATTATGCATTCATGCTAACACTCGGTACTAAATGCTTACGCTCGATCGCTCACTGATGCATACGAAATGCTTTGCGGAGATCTCCTGGACACGATTCCAAACTCCAAACCAGGAAAACCCACTACAGAAGGTAACATAATTGTTCGCCTTTGAATTATGAATAGCAGGCAGCATTTGGATGGATTTATTTAATTGGCCTCATCCTGGAGGAAGAACGCACGCGTCGCTGGTAATGGTTAGACCTGGCGCCACGGTCGCGTAATATATGCAATCCCGGTGGCGATTTATGAATTGTAGTTTCGGGCGTTGGTTTTGGTTGCTTTTTTTAGCAGGTCTCCTCGGGTAAGGCAAGTGTGATCTGGTGGGCTTCTCGCTGGAGTGCTGCTAGTGAAATAGATACCATAAACAAGGGAAAGATTACGGATCTGCGTAGGTTTCGCCTTTCCCGGGGATTTGTTTTCACGCAAACACACAGCACCGTTCCGTTACCCGCGAGCGCGCGCGCGCTCTCCCGCACGTTTGACGATGCATCATAAACCTCTGATCTGTGAGGTTGGCCGTTTTTATGGGGCTTTAATTAAATTGCTTCTCGTAAAACTACTCACCGTCACTAGCTCAGGAAGATCAGGGCAAAAGGTGAAACATCTTACGGCGGTTTTGTTTTATGGATGCCTTTTTTGTAGTTGTCCGTATGGTAACGGTCGCGAGATATTTGGCGTTGTTGGGGCTGTTTGGAAGCGATAAGACCAGGATATTCAGAAAAACTTCAAAAAAGCATTTGTACACAAAAAAGCATGAAGCTGGAAGTATTTTAATTTACACATAATGTGTGAAAAATTAGGTCATTAATTTGACTAAACTTGGGTCGGAGCTGGGAATTGGTCTCAAAAATTCCAATCCACTGAGACCGGCGAGGGTATTCGTCGAACAATCAGACAGAGAGAGAGAGAGACATACACACCGGGAGGGAGGATGTCACGGGAGTTTCGTAAAGAATAATAACCAATTCTTCGATCCTGTTTTACGACCAGGGCATTGGGGATGCATCTCACTGCTGCTGCTGCTGCGCCGTGTGGAATGTGGAGCGACAGTTTTAATGGAGTATCGCCATCAAAATGAAATATGATGGACCATGTCAAGGTGTGTACGGTGTGTTTTTTTTCTTTTCTTTTCCAGATCACATACAATATGCATTTGAGCGTGCACCCGCATTTATCGGGTACAATCGATCCTTTTTAAAAAGGGAAAGAATTCAGAGCTTCAGATCTCATACAAAGCCATATTTTGTGTGTGTGTGCGTTGCGTGAAATAAATTGACATGCAAGGCGAACGAATATTTTCACAACAATAATTACCGTAAAAGTACACACGATGTGGCCGGTGATGTAGCTTTAAGCTCCTGTTTGTGTTGACTTGTTGGCTCTGATGCTTGTTCGTGTCACAACGAACACTGCAGTTTTTTTTGTGCGAGTTAATCCAATATTTATGGCATTCGAAATATTGAAGTCTAAGGAAGCAGAGTGTGGGAATAATTTTACGATTTAATACGTTGCTTTAATCGGATTAGGTTGGGATTTTGATTGAATGTAGACTTTATGGTGTAGTTTCCCCTAATTTTTACTCCAAGTAGCAAGTTATCCAATTTAAAGTTGGAATAAGATCGTCCCGGAACTGCTGCAGTTTCCGTTGATAATTGGCTCACTTTATCTGTGGACGTTGCTACAAAGCTCTTCATTCGTCAGGATGTATTTTGCTTGTCTGTAGTCAACAAAACCGAACACTTTATGTTCTCCCCGAAGGGACTACCTCACACCAAGCGTGCTTGAGTGGCACATAAACATAGATACATAATAGTCCGCTCGAACAAGCGGGGTCGGGGACAAACCTGGTTCTTGTGATCTTTGGAGTTCGTTATCTTAATTTAGCCTTCTCCTCCCCTGTGGGTGCCTAATGAGCCTCCGGGTGAGAAGTTAGCCGGCTAACATTTTCAGAAGGAACCATTACATTCGATTCTTACTTACACCCACCGACTCTGGTTCAGGATTTGATACGGGTTGCTGGTCTAACCTTGAGAGGGTCGATCAGTACGACATTTTTGCACGTAGTACCTCGCTGGAACTGCATTCTACCGTGTGGCGGCAGGCTCCATCGGCAGTGTGATGTTTTCTTCATTGGCTCTCGATTTAATCCGCACCTGATCGTGTGGCTGCTGCTGCTTATGCCACGCATAAAGCAGGGCAAAAATAAACAAGCGAAAAACCCCAACACACACACAAAAACCCACCAATATGCAAATTGAACGTTCGAACCGATCGTGCGAGGTACACATATGTATTAATGTGTAGCTTTTGTGAGAGATCTTGTAAGCTTGTTCGGTTCGCTTTTTTGTTTGTTTTGTTTTTTTGGGGTGTTATTAACGCAAATGTAGAAAGTTTTTATCTCACAGCGCATTCCCCCAACGGGCGAACGAACATATAAAACAATAAAAAAAACAACAAAACCCACCAACTGCTGAATGCTTTTAGTAGCCGGCCCGGGTGTTGTAGAATTCAATCCACCACAAGCTTCTTTGCATCTTCACGAACCGCACCGCATTGGTGGTCAATGTTTTAATAAACACGTTTTTTTTTTGACCGGCAAGGGGAGGAGGGCACTGTCGGATCGATTTCGGCAGCCACCAAAGGCACGGCACGAATCAAGCTCGGAATTGACAGCTTCCAACCAACCATCCTGCGTCCATTTGACGATATGGTTTTATACTGTTTTTGGCAAGACACAAGCTAGCCGGTGAGCTATTTGCATGTCCTATCACAAAGAAGGTTTCTGGATCGGCGTCGATGGTGTTCCTTCGGCGTGTGTCAATGTGGTGACGTATTAGCAATGTTTACATACCAGAGCAAACAGATGCGTGCGTATATCGCAAAGACTGATCGGGAAATTTATGAGCTTTTATGGGCAGATTCGTTGTCCTTCGTTTGGTGTTTGGAGCATCCAACCGAGAGCTTGGCTCCGGTTGTTTGAAGCTCAGGGTGTAATGGTGCCGAGGAGTTGGAGGAGATAATTTTGTTATTAATTAGCATTTAACAATGCTTATCGGGGCGAATACAAGGGTTAAATTATGCGAAGAATTTGTTACTTCCGCAGAATCAAACTCAGAGTGAATTTTACATTCAATTTAGAATCGTCGTTTGACCTTCCCGAGTTTTGCTGAGTGGGTTTTACGATACAGAATTCGAAAGGCTTCGCGTTGTTCAAGAGGAAATAAATGTCAGAATCAAGTCTTCTATCCAAGCTTATCCGCTAAGCTAATCCTGTTACAGAAGCAACGTTATTTATGTAAAGTAAAAACAAAAAAGCTCGAAAGCTCAGCTTATTGGTAAACAGGTTTACCAAATAAATCGGTTTATTGCTTAATAGCTCCATTAGCATGGAACGCAGGTGAGAAGCGAGAACAATCCACCACCAAACGCCGGATGCACTTCAGATTGTTGCAATTTATTGTCCGAGAGTCACCTTAATTAATTGCCTACATTGTTGTGTTCCTCCAGCGCCATGTCCAGATGTCGAGAAGCAAAAGGTCATATTTGGATTGCCACACCGAACACAATCCTGCAGATCGGACGACCAAAGCCACACATAAACCACCGCGCTTCAGCCCCCATACCCAATAGATCCCGATATACCACACAGTTCGACGTGTCCCATTTGCACGTGCTGCTCGGCGTCCGTCGTGGTACGGGTTTAGATGCTGTGAGATAAAAAGGAAATGGACCGTACCTTTCGTGTTTAGGTCATACCAAAACCACAAAAACAAAAAAACTGCGATACAAATCGTGTACACGTCCACCTAGCGTTCCACATGGTTGTATGGCGCCCGAGGTCGCGAATAGAAACCATAGTACTGCACACACACACACACACATTAGCGTGTAATTTATGTCGCAAACGCACGGGATACTACAAGACACTACAGGTCCGCCAATGTGCGGGAATCACGGGAACCTCCGAATGGCATAATTTATTGCGTGAATGAGCTTCACAGCTTTCCGCGTTTGCGGCTGAGTGAGACACGGTACCCTCTGCCTATGGTTGTTTGAATTAACAGGATTGAGTCACTTGGGGGAAATGAACCTTGTTGAAAACTGACAGTGTGGCCAACCTGAAGAAGGCTCCCACCTGAACCCTTGATGGAGCGACACTGATTTACGATTATTGGAGACACATTTACGCGAGCGGTTGGGGCTCCGTTTCGATTTCACAATCGGATCGCCAACGGTGTGTATGTTCCCTTTTGCCTGGTAGCGCGTACATTTACATATCTTTTGGTAGCACGAAACGGTTAGCACAGCATTATCACACTTTTCCATGCTCCCATGTGGTAAGGGTGTTATCATTTTCGTGGAAGTTACGCACTTTTTCAACATCATTACCGATCATTAAAAACGATTGATTGGCTGCTCACAATCGTTAAACGCCATGTACACAAGAAGCAGAGCCAGGCAGGCTAATTAACACGTTCAAATTATTAATAATTTCCCTTCGCGGATGAGCTCCAAAATAATCACAAAAAACCACACACGAGCCGTAGCACAACCGTTAACAAAACACCAGCACAGCACGCACCACAATTATCCTGTTTCGTTGGCACCAAACCTGTAATTCGCTTACGTACGGTGCGCTTCGGTTGCTAAAGCTACAAAATGTTACACCGTTTCGGAGCAAAGACACCACGCTACTGCGCCGTGTTTTAGCTTGGACACAAATTGGCAGAAATCAAGCATAAAAACCTCCTCCAAACACTCTTGTACCGCCAGGTTGTTTGCACGAGTTCTGTTGCGAGCCAGCTGTGAGCAACGCGTTGGCTCCGTTTCCCCGTGCTGAAGGATCGCTCGAATGCGCGCTCGAGTACACCGAAAAGCAAGCGACGAGACAAACGCTCAAACGCACACACCGGACCTACCGTACCGTTTGCTTGGACTACCAGCAACTGACTGACGAGCGGCGAACGAAGCGTTACTGTGAGCAAGAATCTATGTGGCCGGCTCGTCCGTTCGTCCGTGTGCGCGAGCGTCTGCGGGAGGGGTTCGCTCGGCTGCTCCGCAACGGTGTAACAGTGGAGAGGTGCGGCTGCGGCCGCGGTTTTGCGTGCGTCTTTTCGTCGCTGAGCATGAATGAATGTGAGCGACGGTGTAGAGTACCACGCTTCCGGTAGCGGAGAAAGGCGGAGAAAAGCAGCAATTCTGTGCGAGATGTGTGTTGTGGTTGGGGTTGATGAGTGCAGGGTTTGCCTGGGTTGAAAGCGTGTGTGCTATCGTTTGGTGCTGTCGATCGGTGAAGGGATGTAATTAATGTTTTGTTGAGAGTATGGGATATTGCGGGAATGTTTAATGCATTTCTTAATTGATTAACCTAAATATGCAGAGAAAGGTTTGCAATATGTTGGTCAACAATTTATCTGGGAACTGCATGATGATCCGGAAGTATGATCTGGAACCTCGTATGAATTTAGAACAACTTAAAAAAAAATTATTGGAATATTTTGGAGCAACTTTTCTAAACTCGATCAAAGACGAACGATAATTGGCGTTGCCTAGATACAACGGTTGCTTTAATTTTTTTCATGAGTATCCTGCTTAGTTATGCGTACAATATACCAAAAAGTTCAAAAAACATCCAAGGAAACTATTTTATGTCATTTTAACAATCGCTACGATCGTTCTCGAATTCCCGATCGAGTTAGGGAAAGTGGCTGTTTATGAAATAATAATTATAATTATAAACTTTTTATAGAACAGGAGATAGCAACATGAAATATCTTGGGCTAACTTTTTTAGAATTAATTGCTTCATGACGTACACTATTGGAATCTATTCTTGATAACTGGAGAAGCTTACCTCGTTGTTTGATAATTGTAACAAATTTACAAATCGGAAAGAACTAAGCAATGGAAACTTCACTAACGTGATATCATATTGTAAAACGTAAATTCAAATTATTAAAAAAGTACATAGAGTTAACAACTACAAACCAAAGAATCGAGAAAAACAAATAGATGAGAAAAAAACTAACATAAAGAGGGACAATATTACAACAATCTAAGAAACGAAGAGAGAGTAAATAGGCAAGAAATGCAAGAAAATTAAGCAGACAATCAATTATAAGCAACCAATTGTTAAGGAATGATTTTATCAAATCGTAACTGACGTATTAGAACAACAGAAACAATGAGTCAATACAGTAGTTGTGTGCAAAAACATGATTTTTATTATGACTCATCAAATACACTTGCACTGGCATTAGAAGGACATTCAACATTTCTTTCTCCAAGTAAATAATTCTTCAACATCAAGAGATAACAATTCATTGGAAAAGATAGCTAAATCAAAGTATATCACGTTTATAAAACAAAACACACGAAAGAATGTTCACGCCTCACTAACCCTGTGCACGATAAATAACCCAGACAAAGGGCAGATTAAATTACACGAAGATGACTGTGTGCTTATGAATCAAATCGCGTAAACCAGCGTGACTGTGATTGGCGGCCCGAACTGCACTATAGATAACTACTACTGTACGGGATTCCACTGTGCAAAACGATCCGATGGATGCACTATTTTGTGATAAAGTGCAGAGACTGCACACGTTTGCTGGAGACGGAATGCAGATAAGGGATAGGGGCAAGGTTTATTTTTAAACAGTTTTCCAGTGAGTCAGCCTCACGTATAGTGCTGGGAGCTCGGAATCGGACCTACCCGATTCCGATTCCGTATTCGGCATCAATTCCGGAGCCGATTACGATGCTGGAATAGATTCCGATTCCGGAGCCGATTCCGGAGCCGATTCCGGAGCCGATTCCGGAGCCGATTCCGGAGCCGATTCCGGAGCCGATTCCGGAGCCGATTCCGGTGTTGACTCCGTAGCAAAATCAGTTCGGGAATCTCCATGAGAATGGATCTTTTACAAGTAAATTTGAATTTTTGCGGTTAGCAATACGTAGTATGATTGGACCCAAACGCCTTTTTATGGCGATGCCGAAACTGACTCCGTTTGGTAGCCGATTGTAATTTATGAGCCATTTCCTATTCGAGAGCCGATTCCGATTCCGGAGCCGATTCCGGAGTCGATTCCGGAACCGATTCCTATTCCGGAGCCGATTCCGGAATCAATTCTGGAGTCGATTCCGGAGTCGATTCCGATTCCGGAGCCGATTCCGGAATCGATTCCGGAAACTGATTCCGGACCTACTATCCGGAATCGATTCCAGAAAACTGCGGAGCTAGCCGGAATCGATTCCGACAAAAACTTCATTTTTCCCATCACTACTCACGTAGGCTTACATTACCCGTAGAATAGAAGCAATGCTTTTGTCTTTTATCGAGGAAAAATCTCAAGGTTATTAAGCTACTCATGAAATAGGTGACAGTAAATTTTAGAGCACAATCTTTGTTTTCCATTTCGAAAGTAAGTGAAGATCGTGACGTACTAATGCTCTGAACCACTTTGTCTTTGGAATTATTTATGATATCTGTAGCTAGCTATGCTATTGAGTAAACATTAGACGTTTCTGATTGGGTTGTGTTAATATTAGAACACGAGTCCTTTGCCTTCACACTGGTTCGCGCGGGAACTAAATAGTGACCGTCGTGGTCGTTGCCGTCGTTTTCGTCGTCGCTGTGGTCATTAGTACCGTGTCATCACTAAATTCTAAATACAAAGGTTAAGCATTCTGTCGGGGTATCTGTGCGTGTGTGTGTTTCGGACAGAATCGCAGGATCCGTTAGGCGGCAGCATTCAGTCCGCCCAGCTCGGCTGATAATAATTCCCATAAATTGTACCGAGGGCGCCACTGGGCCCTGTCGGCATCTCAAAGCCAATCACCTGGCGTTGTTATTTTTTGCTGTTTAGCGATGGGACCGGCGAACAAAGTCCAACGGACAACACTGCGCAAAACAAATGTGTCGTCTGCAAGAGGGACATAATGGTCCCTAGCCCTGGCAGAGATAGATCCCGGCGCGCTAACACTCGAACGGAAATCCAAATGATCTAATCAAATGTTCAGAATTATTCCCAAAAAAACTGTGTACTACCGAATGGCCGACATTGGATGGGGCGCAAATTTTGAGCAATCGGCACGTTTTGAGTCGACAGGCCGGCCATGTGGCTTTATCCGATGACTTATTGAGAGAGGTCGGGGTAGTAGTTTTGAACATAAACACAATTTAAACGGTATTCTGGCAGTATTCTGGGAAACGAAATCATCACCATCATCCTGCGTGTGGTTCCTGTGGTGCGTATGCGTTAATCCTTAACTACCATAAATGTGCGCTAAACCAGTGGTGCTTAAATCACGCATAATGGAATGTCAGACAAGGGTGACAATAACTTTCCCACCGCAAAAGCTATTTTTATTCGCTGCTTTCGGACAGCATAACCACCAGGAACTTCCTCATCATAACTTCCTTAACAGTGGCAGGGATTAACAGTCAAAAACTCGTCAGCTTTTGAGCTATTTTTAATAAAATTATTAATATAATCATAATCAATGACAATTTTACTCATTTTAAAAATAGTAAATCTCTTGTACTTATAAACTTTGCTGCTCTGTAAAATTGTCACCCAATTTGCAGTTAACAGCGCACAGCAGAACAGTGCTCGATCACCGCAGCTCTCGTTAGCCACACTGGGAGACGTTAGCCCTAGGCGACACAAATTGTAATTTTATGACCGTAGCTCAGTAAGATTTATGTTTATTGGCTTGTTGTTAGGGAAACTTTTTCGGGCATGCTCCCTCGGACACACTATCGCGCGAACGTATCAAGAACTTTCCTTCCCTGACCTGTGCCAATGTCGCCGCCGTTTTAACTTTTAATGGGTGCCATGGTTGGGTGAGATGAGTTCAATAAAACTATAAAACCCGGTACAAATGTACGTGCGTTATGGGGTGGGAAGATTGATTATTGTTTCTCTTATAGAAAAAGGGATTAGGGGAGGTGTTTTGGGTTTAGCAGTACGCAAAACAAACGCATATCAGCAAATCAAGGGTTTGTAAACACACTGTTGGTGTAATTCAAGTACCACCCTCCCACCGTAAAACAACTCACTTAAAGTTTTTAGTTTATGTAGACAGGATTCTTTGCTGTCAAATGGGATTACATAAAACAATTAAAGGCACATGACTCAGCCATGCAGCCATGGGGGGAAGATTTACCGACATTCTTCTGCTTCTCACCTACGCCCCATTGTTGTCGCTCTGCGCTTGTTGAGTTGATGAAAGTTTGACCCGAAATATCATTGAATGTGGCTGTGATTTATTGCGATCATGCATCGATCGATGAAGGGAATGATGAATGGGGCAATCGTCCACTAACGCAGAAAACGACCGGAGCACAATGAATAATAAATGAAATCAACTCCTCGGGACATCTCGGGGCGTAGTAATTCGAGCCAGACTCCTCCTCGATGGGGGTGAAATAGATGACGCTGCGATCGGGCAGCTGCCATTCGTGCCTGTTGCGTTGCAAAGATTCTGTCACCGCTTTAAAGCCCGGGAAGACTAAAAGATTTATGAATCGTTAATAATCGCAAGAAATGCCCATCAAATCATTACGATCAACTGAATTTGCATACCGCTCGGGGATGAAGCGATGCCAGCATACATACGCACAGAAAATGATCGCAAAAATGTCGCCAAAATGGATAGGATCAATCGAAAAGTTGAGTGATGAACGGTAGGGATCAAATACGGTTGGTCGCATCGCTTTTTTGTTATTTGTTTCTTTCCTTTTCATCGTGTGTGTTTGAGGAAAAAAACACCCACACACAAGCAGGCATAGAGTTCCCACACTGGCCAATCCGAGGCGAACTCTCTGTTTTGATGAAGAGATTCGCCCCCGAAACAGACGTCGCAATGATGGGAGCGTCGTAAATCGGTCTTAAAATGTTGATTATAATTTTGTGTTTTATTGAGTTATTAAAATATGGCCAAGCCTTGGGACGATCGGAGCGGGATGGGACAGACTGTTGACGGTGGAAGAAAACAAAGTAAGAAGATTACTGTTTAGAGCTTGCGCTCTATCCGGCTTACGAAACTTCAAGGAAATAGGAAGGAATAAGACGCGCTCCAGTGTAGCGTAAATATAGCAAGAATAATATAAATGATGTCAATTATAACCCCTTCTGGTTTTGTGATCTCATCGCGATCTTTTTGTACAAATTGCTAGACACGATGACACGATCAATATCTGCAACTCTGTTTCGCACTGGACGCACAGAACAGGGGACGACGTGTAAACAAAGGAGACTGTGATCTATCAACACACATAGGAGATCACACATCGCAAATGTTAAGCAATTTACTGGTAAACGATCCAACTAGATCCATTTTAACTGCGTTTTATTTGTTTCGTGAAATTACCCATTCGAATTGGAAGTTATTTTGTTGCCCCTCAGGGGCCCCCCACCATTTAATGACTATCGAGCTTAGTTTTTGATCGTCGAGCTATCGCACGCTGTCATAAAGTGCAATCGAATGTCCTAAAACAAAAAACGGTGCGGATTATAGCGGCCGGAGTGGTTTACTCCGCCCGAGATAAGACTTGGGAGGTAGGACCTGAGATGGATTGACTTTTTGTTTTAATAGGCCTGATAGTCTGGTGGACACAGACCGCCGACTCGTCTGACCGACGGGCGTTGGCGATGCGGTCAGTACTAAAGTAGCGCGCTTAATGTGTTGTTTTATGTGCTACGCCACGCGACGCGGCTAGATGGTTTCAAGTCCCTGCCGGTGAATGACACTGCTGCAAGCGCTCATAACAAAAAAAAAAACGAAACTATTAAAAGGCGAAGTTTGGCCTCAGAGTACGATTCCGATTACGGTTGGACGGTGGCGATGTAAGTAGAAGGTTTTTGTGTTTACGCAGTTCGTTCACGTACAGGTCAATTTATGTTAGCGTGAGTTATGGACTAAACGAAACAAGGCGAACGAATTTGACGTTAGATTTAAAATAACCCCGATTCCTCCCGCTTTACCAAGGCATCTCAACACACCGAACTAGTCAGGTGCGTGGAGAAGCTGTTTAGAAGATTGTAATCATTATGCTCTCTTGCTTGGGGCATCTTGCTTCCCAAGTGCTCCCGCCTAGTCGCTTAGTATCACCAAACACAATTAACAAATAGAAAACCCCAAACTCCCGAGGACGCCAAGTGTAGTTCGAAAATTTACACCCTTCGAACCCCCATCCTACTCCTCCTCCTCCCAAAAACCAAAGTTTTGGTCTCGTAAATTTGGGTGACAAACGGTGCGGTCACGTCGACCGTCTTCGTTTCAGCTTCAGGTCATCCCTCCCTCCCGTATATAAAGTGTAGATAAGATTTACGTGCCTTCCTAATTGGTTTAGTTTTCTTCACTTTCGGCTTCGACAGCGGCTGATGCGCACACAAACATACACACACACATGTGGGAAGGGCAGACCCGTAAATCGGTCTAGTTAAGGGCGGCTGCGGTCCACTGCTACTTCGAAGGTGTCGGATGATTTGTAGCTCGTTTGGCGGGGAGGGGGGGATGAGAAGAGGAGCAAATCGTTAGTTTGGAATTAAGCCATATTCATATGGGTGTGGCGCATACTCATGCCGTAGATATGTAGGTGGACATTTTGAATAGAATTCATAATTTAAAACGGGGAGAACAATCCGGTAACTCAAACAAAGCGTACCATTTTTATGAGCGTTTTTTTATGTGACACTTTAATAATGACATCGAAAAGTTTGTCACAAGCGTGTGTCCCGTTTAGTAGCGAAATTTGGCATTTTGATGCCATGTAGTCCGCTATGCGACGGACTGGTCAAACGATCAAATGCTAATAAAAATGTTTGTCGATCGTATGCAGTGCTTGGGGTGGAGCGAAGAAGTTCCTCGGGACGAACTTTATCACTAAAACTGAATCTGTCGTAGAATGTATGTGTGTGTGTGTGTGTGTGTGTGTGTGTGTGTGTGTGTGTGTGTGTGTGTGTGTGTGTGTGTGTGTGTGTGTGTGTTTGCATATGTATGTTTGGAATGTTGTTGCGAACAAGCGAAACATAATTTACGATCCTCGCGGTTGTGGAACCATTTGTCATGCGATTATTAAATATTGCAAACATTTTCGTGGGCTCGGTTTTCGGGTTCATGTTGCTTTTGGTTGTTTCTGTATCTGCAGATTCAAACAGACGAGAGTTAACGATTGTGCGAACATTAGGTTACTCGCTGTATGTGTGTGTGTGTGGGTAACAGTGGGCACCTTTTCTTTCTTGCCCATTTCTCCTTCGATCCTTTGCTAAATATATGCGATTCCTTTACCAAATCCCGAATTCCCGACCGATCTGCGAAACCGCGATTTTCGGATATGTTAATTCGACCGCAAGCTCAAAACATCCCATTTTTCATTGGCCATGCTTTCGGCGGTGCCAACCCGATCCGGGAAGGATCTTGTCCCACCGTCCGCGCGCGCGCTTGTGTGTGTGTTTATGATCGCTCGCGATCATTAAGATAACATTAATCATTCTGCACTGCGATCATGTCGTGTCGGATGTGCAAACTCTTGAGTGGGTTGCAACAACCGACACGTGGTTGCAATTTGTGTCTCATTGCGCGTCCAGGAAGCAGCGTACGAGAAGCTCAATATGGGGAAAGAGGTATTGAAGCGTTAGATCACCAATTCTCCCCTCGTGGGGTTTACGATCCATTGTCTATT